>ML828185.1:28614-45169 GCA_009831015.1 Picea engelmannii | reverse complement strand
GTGCACTCAACACAACATAGCAGACACTAGCGCTAGTCATGCAAAGAATATAACACCTACCCAACACATAAAGAAGATGAAACATTTTTAAATATATGTATGGGATCTAGTAAGTGGGAAATATTAAGATGCTCCCAATATGGGAGCTCATAAAAGACAGATTTACTTTTCATCCCAATGGGTAATTTCTCAACATAGGTGTCGAATAATTCTGGATCATCGAACATAGGCTTCCCATTTGAATCAAACATTTATGTAATCTCCTTATCCTTCTCTCTCTCATATGCTCTAAGCCATTATGTTGGTGTCATTATTGCAGGCCTTTGGGTTCTCTGTGGTTTACCATTGAAATAGAATGTTTCTCTTATGTAAGGGTGTTGTTATGGGAGGAATACCCTGGAGGAGTCGTACACTGGCTTTCGTAGGTGGTTGGATCACCTAGCCTTAAGACAAGGTCCAAAGCATTTACATCCATGATATCCTTTTGTTACAAGGCCTGGGAAATTATTAATGTATACAGAGCATGTTAGTGTCGAAGATAAGAACAATCACAATGAATTAAATATGCCAAAAAATATTGTTGCATATATAAACAAATGAATAAACATGTAATTTACCAGAGGAAACTTCTAAGCCTGGATAATCATGTGTGGTGTAAGCACATATGACATACAACATAAAATCCTCTCTATTGTGATGGGTCTTGATACATCGTATATATGTATCCCTTCCCATAATTTGTTCAATTCATCTACCAATTTTTGTAGGTAGACATCCATATTCTTCACTTGTCTTCTACTAGCAAATATAATATCGACCATAAGATGTTCATTATTCATGAAAAACCATGAGGGGATATTGTTATTGATCACTACTACATTCCAAACAAAATATTTTTTGTTTTGGAGGGAATATGGGTTGACACCATCCATGTCTATGTTGAGTCATAGAATTCGTACTTCATCCTTGAATTGTTTGGGCCATGTATCCTTTATATGTTTCATGGTTATTAAATCTGTTGGGATTCACACAACTCCTGACTCACTTATGTGCAAGAAATTTCATCCCTGCAACATAGCTAATTATTTGCAAGGAAAGAGGCTTTGAATCCTTGTGAATTTAGGAATTTGCCTAAATATCTTACGAGGACGATCATGTGATTTACCCTTTTTATTTAATTTATCATATCTGTCATGCCCATATTTCAAACATATCTCTTTGTCTACATATTCTCCTCTATATAGAATACAATCATTTGAACATGCATGATATGATATGTACTCAACACCCAATATTTTCAACATCTTCTTTGCCTCTTCGCAGCTACAGGGCAAGACATTATCACTCAGAAGAACCTTATCTTTGAATAACTTGCAGTTAGTGGGAAATATAAATGTAAAATTTCATTTAAAGTTCATAAAATTGATCGTTTTTAATGTTGATTGTGTGACAAGATTTCTCAAATTATAAGGGACTTGATGATGGTCATTTACCTCAATATTGTCGAGAAACATGCGTTTGACATGCAAAACTTTGCTTTCAGGTTGTACAATAGCATTGTTGTCCTCGACTGGGTAGAATTTGACCAGCTAGGTCCAAAGAGAGGGGTGGTGGAAACAAATTTTAGAATTTTGAAGAAGGTATCAATGATATGAACATCATCCCCTCGCTCATCATTCTAGAATGCATCTAACAACATTGTCTCCATGGAAGTTGTATCCTATAAATAATCATCAAAACCAACCTCTATTTCATTGACTCCATTGCAAATTTGTGAAGATCTATTATTGTTGTAGTCATTCCTAATTGGTGAATTTGGACGTAGTGGGAATTGAATAGGTGGTTGATTCAACCATTCTTGGTATGCTTCCTCTCTGAGTTGTGCTCTTATTACATCATTCTCTCGATTTGAAATTGTAGTGGGGTGCAACGGAAGATGATAGGTAGGTCGCTCATCATCATAATCCTAATTTAAAAAATATTGAACAGTAGTACATTGATGATATTAGTAAGCAAAATGTAATTGGTTTGTTCAAATCACATTATACCCAATATTAATTATTAGTGTTGCTGACCCAGGATTACGGCTGAAAGATGGCATGTTACTATTGACAACATAAAACGGTTGTCCATTTTCATCTACGAAACGCTTGCAATATGTTTCTCCTGATAAGAGATTTCGACACTTTTGAATTGGTGTAATATTATCTGCATATGAGCTCAATTCTAAATCAGGATCTTTCAAATTTTGATACATTTTTATTCAGATTGACAAGGATAAAAAAAAAATCAATTAGATAATTGAAATATAAATAAAATCTGAAATTAATGGAGATGTAAAGGGATAACTCCACGATGGACTTTGAGCAATATGGAACAAGCTAGAATTTGAAGAATTGGCCATTTGATATTATAAGTTTTTCTCCGTGCATTTGAGCAAAATCAACAGTAAATTTTTAAGAATAAGACAACTTTAAGAGGAAAATGTATACTATGGAGTACTGCAAGTCATGTGGATGCATCCTAAAATATAATTAAATATGAATATACTATTTTGTGTGCAAATAACAATTCAAATAACTTTGAAAGCATAACGATGAACTTATTTAAACAATATAAAGCACTGGGGCATTTTTTTATGAGTCACACCGGTTCATAAATAAATAAAAAATATTTATTTGATATTGGTGCTCCAAAAATTTTAAGTGCATTGGTGCATTGTATACAAAAATGCATCGGTGCGTTATATTAATAGATGCATCGGGGTTTCGAAAAACTTAAAAAAAAAAAGGAGGGACTTTGTTTTTTTACAATTAAAAAATGAGCAGGAATTTAAAATCTAATTTCATAAAGTCCTTTAAATAGTAAAAAGATATTCATTGTTTCATTATTTTACCAAAATTTACAGTGGAGAGATTTGCAAGAGAGCCATACTGGAGAGCACTATGGAGCAACATAATACTTTGGAACAACATGATTATTCAAAAGATCATAATTTGAAGGTTATGGTGATTCATTTAAAACCCTTTTCATAAAATATTTCTTGAGTATTAAGCTATTCAATATTTTATTATTTTGCCAAAATTTACAGGGGAGAGATTTGCAAGAGAGACATACAAGGGAGCACTATGGAGCAACAGATCAATACTTTGGAACAAGAGACTTATTCAGAAGATCATAATTTGAAGGGTATGGTGATTCATTCAAAACCCTTTTGGAGCAACAAAATTAGTCAGAAAATCAAAATTTGAAGGGTATGGTGATTCATTCAAAACCCTTTTGGAGCAAAAAAATTATTCATAAAATCAAAATTTGAAGGGTTTTGTGATTCACTCAAAACTCTACATAGTAAAAATTTTAAATTTTATCGTTGATTTTAATAATAATTTTTTTTAACAATTTGTATCTCTATTTAGATTTAATTAAAGTTAAAAAAATAATATCATATTTACCTTAAAGCCTTGCTTCTTCCTGCTTATGTGACTACAAAATTTCACCTTAGGGCTTAACTCTCTCTATCACTTCATAATTACATCTTTTTATTTTAGGCATTTTAGATTTAATGGGTTTATGTTTCCATATGAAAGACGTTTGACATGTGATGCATCAGATCCAAACCCTCTCGACCCTGTCATGTTTTTTTTTTAACTGTTTTGGGTAATTGGTACCCTAATTGAATCTAACACATTGATGTGCTTTAAGATAAAATGCACCGGTAATGCTGCAACACAATTAAAAAAATCTATTCATCAATGTTTAATTTTATTTGTTCATGGTATTTTTTTTTTCTATTGGATCGATGTTGATAACAATACATATCACACCGTTGTAATTTAAAGTTTAAAACAAGTATATTTTTGATATCGGTGTGTTTCATATATGGAACACACCGATGATTTTATATTATGAAAGCGCACTAGAAACTTTTTTTTTGCGGAAAATTATGTGATTTATTTATAAAATATATTTAATAGCTTGTGTATTGAATGGTACATGATATATATTTATAAAACAATGTGTGATAATAGTTCAAGTAACAAAACTTTTGATCGACACAATGATAACACATCCAAAAAGACAAAAACGACAAATTCTTTGTAAATTCTATACAACATTTATATGTTAAAAAGACAAGTTCTTTGTAAATTCTCTACAAAATGAATATGTTTGAACTATATGTATGTTTAAATAATATGTATTCGTTAGTGTGTGTCTTGTGCAACCATAAAATCAGGAAGCTCGATAAGATTCTTTGTGATCTAAGTGCAGAAGAGCGTAAAATCTTGATGGAAAAATTGCAAAAGGAAGAATTGAGTGAATGAAAAAATTATATTCAATATGAGTTCTTTTTTGAATTTTCATTAATAATGTACTTAAAAATATTAGATAATATGTTTCAAACAATCTATTAATTCACATATGTTTAATGTTCTACATGGACCAACAACGAAGGAACGAAATGTCGTCCTAAGAAAACAAAAATTACAGAAAATATAAATGATGATGAATTGGTCCTTAGCTTATCTGGAGTGGCGCTGGAGGTTAATGAAAGGGGGGAATTTTTTTACAAAACTATGAGGGATATAGTGGAATGAATGTATAGACGTACTTTCCACTTACAATACATAAATCAATCCAATGATTCCAAGAACCAAGTTCTATCTAAACTACATGAAGTGTTTACAGAGCAATGGTCAATGAGACCTGTCAGATTTGCAATAGAAAAAACATACAACAAAAAAAAAAGAATCATTCAAAAAGTAATATTCCTATTTTTTTTCTAGAATATGTATATATTACTACAAACCATTTCTTTATTAATATCAATTTTGTTATATTTAGTTTTCATATATAAATATAAAAATAGTTTTTTGTCGTGTTACTTTTTTCAGGAAGATTATGAAAATCCCAAAGGATCAACGAGCTGATACCCAAAATATGCCAGTAGGAATGTCGAAAAAAGTGTACAAGGAGATGGTGAAAGAAATGGACATAATTACATCGCAGGAGGATGCATCTCAACAACAACAACGTGCTTCAAATGTATGAAATCATTGAAATTTTCTATTAGGTACACATAAAAATAAATAATTTGGCATTAAATATTAATTTTCAAGTATTTTCTTGCAGAAAAGAAAACAAAATGGAACCCATTCAACACATAAAACAGGACGACAAAGAAGAAAATGGTTGATAGCAAATTTTGTGAGTAATTTTTATTTCTTTATAACATTAACTTAAGATTTCATTTTTGTGTATTTTAATTTGTTTGACAACAACCATCCTTGAATGTCTTCAAACAGGTGCTAGCATACAAAGAAGAGCCATCAAAAGAATTGATTGACATCGGGTTAAGTAAGGGTTGCGAGTATATGTTATCATATCAAAAATTAATTGTGGAATTTGTAAGTATCTTATGTTGTTTTGCTTCTCTCATTTTATAATTAATGGAACAAAAAAAATCTTTTATATTAAATCTATGATATATTATGGGGTATAAAATTTGTAGGAAACAAACTATGGAAATGTGCCAACCAAAGAGTTGTTGACATAAGGCATGAGATTTGGTTTTGAAAAAATGTGTATCATTCAAGACTCAGTTCTTGTTATGGTATGTCACTTTTCAATTTACATTCATGTATATTATTTATTTCAATTTTCATTATTCTCACCAATGTAGATACACTCATTAGACTTTATTTTTATTTTTGTAGATGGAATCATTTGAAGAAGAGGAAGACAATCGAGACAATCAACAAATCATTCGACCAAATAACCCAAGTCATCGAAGTAGCTCGAGCATTGACAACAGTTCCAACGAAGAATGATGATCAATATATTTGGATACCAATGCAAGTTGTATTTTTTGAAATAATTATCTATGAAAATCAGACATTTTGTTTAATGTAATGGACATAGTGTCCCAATTGAAAGACAAGGGGTTACCAATAAGTGTCGACCAATTTTGTATGACAAAGAGCCTATTATTCATATGTAATAAAATATTTTTTATTTTATTCTATTGTGTTATCCAATGTTGTTGTGAAATGTTACATCGTTGATTAAATATATGGATCATTAAATATTATAATGAAGAGATGTAAAATATGATGATATACCAAATTAATCCAAACATCATATCCAAATGCACTAATCAAATTTAATTTATATGAATACTATTATAAAATATATGTCAATTTTTTAATGAATAATGGAATTAAAAAATAACAATAATTGTGCACTGTCATAGGTCAGTGTTTCTAAAAAGAGAAAATGGCAATCGATGTGTTTAATGATAAACACCAATGGTGTGTTTCAAGTTACAATGCACCGATGTCATAATTAAATTTTCACCAGTGATGATAAACAAGGAAATAGCACCGATCTTAATACTATTTTAACCAACAATTATAATAATTAAAAACCTTTATCGGTGCATTTAATTAATAAACACATCGATGATTTTGTATCTCACTTCTGCCTCGGTGCGTTCTGAATATCATGCATCGGTAGGGTTTGTGTTTTTAAGCACCGATGATGGTATCATAGATTCAGTCGGTGCCTTATTCTTAATAAGGCACCGATGCGTTATTACTTATAAGAGCACCAGTGCCTCAATCATTTTTTGACAGCCCCAGTTCTTTCTTGTAATGTTAAGCACCAGTGCTTTAAGTTATAGAATACATCGGTGCTTGGTATCATAGATTCGACCGATGTGTTGTTGTTATTAAAGCATCTGGGTGTTATTTTGTATAAAAACATTGGTGCCCCAATATTTTAGGACTCGCCTGGTGCTTTTGGTGTAATGTAGGCATCGATTCTTTATGTTTGAGAATGCACCGGTGTGTATATACCATGAAGCGCATCGACTAGAAAAACATCTACTACAACCTCCGCCCACCCAATTTTTTTTAGTTATAATGAAGTTCCATTATAATCTCTTCAAAAATATACGCTACCAAAAAAAATGTTTTCATGGAGCTTTTTTTACAATTTTTGCCAATTTTGGTAACACTAAAAACCTATGCTATAACCTCCGCTAGAGGGTCTTTTCCTTGTAGTGTCCCAAGAAAAAATTATATATGATATCATACTAGGATTTTTGGCTTGATAAACCTTCCTTATTTTCTCAATGATCAATTATGCATCACCATAGACTGATATTTACAATTTTTCATTCTCCTGGCTGCTTCTAAACCTAATACCAATGATTCATATTCATAGACATTATTTGTGGAATCTGTTTCAAATTGCAATCTAAAAGAAAAAGGAGACAACTTCGTAGAAGGTTAAATTAAAAGTATACTTGCTCCAGAACCCTCCCATGAATATTCTCCATCAAAATACATTTTCCACATTCCATTTACAAGCTCATCCTTCTCAACAAAAGGAGTATTTATGATTTCTGTGTAAATTTCTGGTTCATTATTTACATATAGAATGAAACAACCCAGGTCTTGATATTTTGAATAGAAAGGATAATTATTGGGATGGTTGGGGTCACTGACTGTGTAAGAAATTTTGTTTTCCCTATAAAGTCTCCTGGTTTCTCCACCAAAAACTATAATAGTGGCATATTTGATGTCCATTTGTAACGAGTCACCTAATTTTATTTCCCAAGATCTAGATAAAAACAATCCATAGTTCATAGGTACATCTACCACAACTATATTCATCAAAACACTTTTTATATGGATTTGGGATAAATGCACTACAATATCTTTGATCATCCCTAAACATCTAGATTTTCTGTGTTGGACTAACTGTCGCACCTCTGGGAATTAATCTCGTGGACTAATCGCCGCACCTCTGGGAATTGATCTCATGGACTAACCTCCACCCTGGGAACACGGGACTAACCGCCCACTCAAGGTGATGTTGTTGGTTTGGAAATTTACTAATACCTATAGGTTTTGGTGTAATGGAAAACCTTAACATGGTATCAGAGCCTTGGCCTAGGTTCAATTCCCTTGAGTTACATCGGAGGGGGGGTGTTGGAATAACCGCCAAAACTCTGGGAATTGATATAGTGGACTAACTACCACCCTAGAAACATGGGACTAACCGCCCACTCAAGGTGATGCTATTGGTTTGGAAATTTACTAATACCTACGGGTTTTGGTGTAATAGAAAACCTTAAAATTCTTGCATCAAAGGAATACAAGTCATGATATGGTATTCTTATTTGTAAACCCATCTTCTCCATGACTATTTTAGGCATTAAATTGTGAGAAGCACCTGAATCTAGCATGTAATTGTGTAAAAGATGTTCATGAATAGTCAAGGAAATATAAAACAGTGTCATTGCTTCTCCTCTTTCCTCAATATTCTTTCATCTTGTAGATTCAATGTATCATGTTGAGTTGTTGCAATTGAATAATCAATCATTTTGAAAACTTGTTTTCGATAAAAAAAAGATTTTTTGCAATTTCTAGCAAAGGAATAGGAATTATGATCTTATTCAATTCATTCTCTAAATTAAATGAACTACTCATTTTCTCAATTTCCTTATGTTTTGCCTCTATTTTCTTAGTTGCTTGTTGATCATATTTTTGTTTCGAAACTGTAATTTCCTTTCCTTTATCTTTATTTTGTATTTTTTCTGGTTGAACTTGATTATTTGTTTTATTTGTATTTACAGTTGTCCTTGGTTTAAGGTCATATTCTTTTATGAAGTTCATATTGTAAGGCATATGAGAAAAGCCTATATTGAGAAGATGATGTATCAGTTTGGTTATTGTTATCATCTTCATTAAAATATGAGTTAAAACTCAAGGATTTATCATATTCACCTTGGGTCACATGCACATCAGAAAGGTCACCTTCCATCATATTCATTTCCTCATCAATATCTTCAAATTATTCTTCCACAAGGTTATCAACCAAATTTTCATTTTTTATAGGTGCTTCTATTGGTTGATCTTCATTTCTCCTTTCTCTTTGTAAACGTTGGGGAGCATTGAAGGGCCTTTTAAGCTGATTTGGATTTCTATTATTAGACATTCTTCTCTTAGTTTCCATTCTAGCTAATTTATTTGATAAATCTTTAATGATCTTGGACATTTCTTCAATTTTATCCTCTTGACTTTTATTAGTCCCAGATATACTAACTTTTTATTTTTCTTTTATTTTCTCTCATTCTCCCGAGTCACTTATAACCCTGGCCTTTCATGAAGTAATCATATTGGATTCAATATATACAACATCATCCTGCATATCAGTTAAGGTAGTATATCTTCTCTCCCTAAGAAATAAGGAAAAATCTAGGTCAAAGGAGCCAACAAAATTAACTTTTGCACCTGGTTGTGAAGGTTTGACATCTGCAGGGATTTTATCATAAAGTTTGTTAAATATTTGATGAAATCTGGAACATATTCATTATGTTTCTTTTTTAAACTCCCAATCTCAGTCAATAAATATAAATGATCCTTTTTTTCACCCCATTTCTTAAGGAAAGTGATTTCTAACTTGTCCCAGGAATCAATGGAATTACGAGGTAACCCCTTCAACCATGTCCTCACCTGACCTTAAAAAGTTTGAACAAATATCCTCATGTACATGTATTCATGCTCAAGACCTTTATTATCTATGAAATAATCAAAGGCGGATAGATGTTCTAGAGCTATAACTTAATCCTCCCCATCAATTTTAGGTAAGAGTTTTAAATAATTGTCAGGAAAATTGTGCATATTTCCGGAAGGTTTAAAGGGGCATACCTAGCAGTAGATTTATTAAAGATACTAGGCGGAGGGGGTGGGGAAGGTTTTTGTTGTTGTTGGGGTTGTTGACCTACCATCACTAAATGCTCAATTAAAAACTGTGAGTTTTTAGGAGTGAGTGGATTAAAGAGTAGTTCAAATTCCTCTTCTTCTAGAGGAGCCATTGGAAAAATCTTTGGAGAAATAACAAGAGAGTGTTTTGTAGAATCTACAAAAGAAGGGAATTGAGAGACTACATGAGATTTTTTAAGGGATAATGCAATATAATGTTCACGAAATATTTCAAGAGATTCATTTACAAGAATTACAAGTGGAATCTTTGGAAAATTTGGAGTAGAATGTTTAGGAGATATTGGAAGGGAGTGTTTAGGACATGTTAAGGAAAAATATTTGGAAGAATCTCCTAAAGTAACAAAATATTTTCCTTTTGACTTGGGATCAGAGGAAGAAGAGGGCTTAATAGTAGATGGTGTAATAGGTCTTTGTCTAGGATTTCTCTTAGACAATAATTTTCCGGGATCAACTACTGGTGTAGTTTTCTTTAGGTCTAGGTTTTCCCTAGTGTTTTTCCTTCCTAATGCTAGGATTGAAAATGTGGAGTCATAAGGTGAATGATTTTATCCTACCTAAATCTTTTTCACCAACAAGGAATATGTTTTATTGTCATTCTACCTAGGGAAAGTAAATAATTTATGCAATTTGGTCCCCGGCAACGGCGCCAAAAGAATGTTGTAACCCTTGAGATGTTTTTGTCTAGGAAACTATTCCAAGGCATCCATTTTACTTTAATTGATTTTAATTAATTTTTTCTGTCCTAAAACAGAGTGCTTTGTTGATTTACCTTAGGATTTAATAACTAGTCTTTAATACTTAGAGATCAAGATTTGAGGGCCCAATTTCTATGTTTCAAACAATTAAATTTTTTAATGAATAAAAGAAGAATTAAGGACAAAACTGAATGTAAAATAATGTATCTTCTTTGATAAATATTATTTTACTCTTCAAGTAGAATAAATTGTTACAGGATATGTATTTGAACTAAAAATATAAAATGAACAGAAAAGAACAATTCTTTTCTATTCACAAGGCATAACAAATTAAGCACAAGTCATGTCAATACTCACAGTATTTCTGAGAAATATGTAGCTTTAATGATTCCTTTGTTGTTATAATAGTAGTGGTTGTACTAAATTATCACAATTATAGTATTAGATGCATTCAAGAAGAAATTATGGACATGGAGATAACATCAAGAACATGAATCACATGAACCGAGACATAGAAATTTAGAATCACTTGAAAATCTTGCAAAATTTTATTAAAGATATGGTCTTTTCCCAAGGAAAACAATCTCCTTTACATCAAGTCTTTCTTAGACTTTTATAAAAACTAGATCGTAACTAAATGTGGCTATTCGATCCTATTTTACAACTCTTCATATACAAAGAGATCTTTGACTCCTAAAAATAGAAAGATCTAAAAGACATTTATTCAAATCCCTGATTTTCTTCAACTATCTTGATGACTCATTCAATTAACAGTTGGATGAGAAGCTTCCAAGTTTCACTTGATGGGTAGTTGAATGACTTCATTTGCTTTCAAGCAATATCTAACTCAATTTACTTCTCATATGTAGGAGGGCTTGAAAATTAGTTTTTAATTTGCCAGAGTAAATATAAATAATTTTCCAAAGTAAATAGAAATTGTCTATGAGTAAATCTATAATATTCTACCCTCTCAAAGTGTCAGCCATTCCTTGGAACTTTTCTTCACTTTCTATGATTATGAATAGATTCTTCCTGTAAATTTCAAACTATATATGCTTCCCTTTATCATCCCATGTTGAAGGCACTCCCATTTTTACTTGATTTTCAAACTTGTTGGTGAATGTTTGGATGTTTATTTTCACCATTATACATTTATTTTGAGCTTGTTGTATCAAATTTCTTTTTGTGAAAATCTTTTCAGCCTCCATCACCATTGTGGTTCTATATTTTACACCTTTACTCTTTAGCACTTCTCGAGAATTAAAGTTTAGGAATTTTATCAACTTGGTAGCAACCTAAGGCTTGGTTGCTAGCTCTTGGAATGATTTCTTTATAGTTTCATCTGCTTCATCTGTCAAAATGATTTCTTCATCAATTACTTTGAAGTAATGCCAAATCTTGACGAATTCAACAATGATTTCATCCCAGATAATGTGTCTAGATCCTATCAAATATGGTTTTCCAGATAATTGATTATGTAATTGTTCAATGTTTGTTTGCATCTTTTCTTTCAGCTTCTAGTATTCCCCAATAATTTTATCTTTATCCTTGATTTCTTCATTCTGTGTTGAAATTGTTTTCTTCAACTTTTCAATTTCAGCTCCCTTAAGGTTTAGGTCTACTAATGCTTTTGATAATCCATTTGTTGGATCTGTTGAATCTGTGGCCTGTGATGAAGAATATCCTTTATTCAAGATTTCAATCTGCTTCTCATACATTTCTATCTGGTCTCCCATGTGCATCATCTGTTTTAGAAGTTGTTCTTTTCCTTTTGTATCACCTGTAACTCTAGAGTTTGAACATGATCTATCCTAGGGATATTGAGCCTTTTCTTTAGTTCCTGGATTTATGTTTCCTTTGTTTTCATCAATGCTTGTATAGATGTTGCATCGTGTGGATTAGCTCCTAGATCTATTACCCACTATTCCAATTCCTCCACTCTTATCTACTTAGTTATATGGGCTAAATTTTGATTTTTCAGCTGGTTTCTAATCTTTTCATTCATAAATTGCAGCGTCTTTATTCCAGGGGTAGCTATCATCACATCTTTGTTTAACATATCTCCAGTTTGTCTATGCAGATCTATTGTATCCAGTGGATGAATTGTATTGAGATCAATAGATATGTTTGTAACCTTCTTTTTTCTATTTTGGTTCAAGCACTACTATATTCAATTTACCCTTTTCATAATCCACAACTAATAGCATTCTGGTTTGAGATATCTATTGGTTAAAGATTTTAGGAAGATTTTTTTGTTTAATCTTTGCACCCATATTCCTAGTATCCATAAATTGGTGAACACGATCAATCTCTTTTGATTGATTTGTATCCAATGAATCTTTTCCACTTTGACGTTCTGCACTCTGAGGATTTTTTGATGATGACACTTTTACCACATTAATAGTTTCTCTGATCACCATTGCTAATTCTTCTTGTGATTCTTGATCTTCATCTTCATTTAGTACCTCTGTCTTTTGTATTTTTGTTGACCTTTCTTCTTTTGTTTATGAAATTTTTGAAGTTTATCCTTTAGTCTTTATTTTGTATATATTTTGAAATTGTTGAGGGGTCTCTATTACTAAATACTTTGAATGTTTCTTTGGAAATTTTCCCTGAATTTGCAAAATACTCTGTACATCTTCCTAGTTGTTCTGGTTTTCCAACAGTTCCAATTATGCATTTTGATGATTCTCATAAGGAACTTGTCCATGTGAAATCCTTTCTGAAGAAATTACAACATGAGGATCATACACCCATATTTCTCCTTGCTGGAAACCCATGTTCTAGAGAATTTTTTACGCTACCTACAAAGTTGCTCTAGTATTGACAATAAAAGGACCAACCTATTTTTTCAATTTAAAACTAGCTTTGTACTTTCTTGATATAAAATGGATATGATCAGATTTTAATCTATATATAATGTATTCCAATTCAAAGACTTTGGGAATTAATAAAGTAGCTAAAAGGAAAGGTTGTATTTCATAACCATAAACTCTAATTTCTATGTGATTTTCAAAAATATACTAGTCTCCTACTCTCTTTTCAGGACTCAACTGTAACAGTTTCTTACATTATGGAAAGACTCTAGGGGGCATATCATCATGTAATATCATAATCCTTTGACATGAACTGGTTAACATATTATGAGAAACCAACATTCTGAATATTTTTCTTAACCAAAGAAGTATAGTGAATGACTGAGACTGGATTACCAATTTCATCTTCAATTTTCAGTTCAAGATGTGAAAAGTGAACGACTTGGGAAAACAAAAAGAGGTGGACAAGGTAGGATTGGTATATAAAACTTCTAAGAGTTTCAAGCTCTGATAGTTGATGATGGATCTTATCAGCCAAAAAATGAGCATAGTTGAATTTCGTTAAAGGTTTCACTATAGAAGGAAAAATTGGCATCATGCACCCTAAAACAAATTCATCAACAACATGGTCATTGTCTTTCCCTAAAATTACAGATATCGTTGCAATGATCCATCTTGATATTTAAGGAAATAAACTAGCTTCAAGAGTAACATCTTTTGTAGAGACGTCAATATTATATCATAAATAAGATTGTAAAAGAGTAACCCTATCTTGAGAATTTAATTTTATGAAGAATTTAGCTGATACATTTTCATCCAACATTTCACCCTCACTAGGGTTTAAGGGCCATCTTAACATCTCAGAAATTGACTGGGGATTTATCTCAATAAGCACGAACCTATTTTTAGAAATAAAGTTTTTTTAGAAGGGAGGTAATTTGAGGCAACAAGACTACAAATTTGGAAAATTCATACACTTGGGGCACTAGAAATTTCTCCAAATCAGACTCCCAAGTGTGGTAATGGTCAACAAAATCCCTAAAGTCTTAGATTGCTAGCTAATATATTTCAAATGAGTCAAATGATAGAATTGGGTCAAAAACATCCGTGTCTCTATCAACCAAGTCTTCTTCCTCAACAGTTAATGATTTCTTAGCTTTAGTTGACTTGGATGATTCCATTTCAAACAACGAAAGCTAGGAAGGTAAAAGATTTCGAATTACCTAGGAGAAACGAGCTTCATAAAATACTTGGGCCAAATTAATAGGTTTTGTTGGTAAGTTGAAATGCAGTATTGACGTTAAACTTTTGATGAACTCAACATTAACGAAAAAACTTTCACGTTTACCTTTTAAGAATGAATTTGAATACGTGGCGACTTTGGATTAGTGAAGAAAAATTGAATTTAAATGCTAAAATCAAATAAACTATCATTTCACCTTTTCATGCTTGCTCACGTCACCTGGACATGTGTCGATCCACCATTAATTGCGAAGGGTTCCCGAGTGGTTACACTAACCGCCGGGGGAGGTCATAAGTGTGGGTTTAAACCATGGTTAAGTTTCATGCCCCTCTTTCCCTTGGTTAAACGTTGAGCATGCAAGGGGCACAATTGAATGAGGACCGTCAATCTTCATCCTTAATCATGCGATCAATCTACAACGCAACACTTTTTATTAGAAAACCCCAATAATATAAAGTTAAGATTATATATAAAGAAAACTTTATAAAAACTAAATTATATTTAAAATTCCTATGATATTTTAAAACTAAGCTTGTTTTTAAGAATCATTCAACCATTATTTACAAAAATCTTTGAAATAAAAAAAAAAAAAAATCTAAAACTTAAAAGTTACATAACATCCTATCTAACTTATTAAGAAATAAATCTAAGTTTTATTTTTAAATGTTATGAAACATTTAAACTATGTTACAATAGATAGAATGGAATCCCTTTGAGTCACATGTTGTTGTTTTTAGAAGACATTAATTTGTAGCATAATGTTTTAATGTTATCGTTATGGACAGAGAGAACCAAAAACAACAAAAAAAAATACTTCTCATGAGAACACAATTAGGGGACCTAATAGATTTGTTGAAATTAGAATAGGTGGCACAAAGAGAGTTTGTATTAAGAAGAAACCAAGGCATATTTGTGGAGTGCATTGGAGGGGCCTACACCACACTTTGATCTATTTGTAAATGGTCTTGGGGAACATGATGGCATTGGGGAACATGATGGCATGTAGATGTATGATGAAGCATTTTGAGAAGGAATATGGTGGAAGGAAATTTCCTTCGAAAATTTTGGGACACATAATAGTCTCTAAAGATGATATTCACCATTTGATATGGAGGAAAAGATGAACTAGGGTGTAAATTTCGCACTGCAATACAACAATTTATGGGAACATGTAATCTATTTAAGTAATAATAATAATAATAATCTATTTTTAAGGTCACGGCCAAGCCAACACACCAAATTTGATGTATGATACCCTCTTGTTTGTGGGACAAGGGATCCCCCTCCGCCCAGTGATTTGACTGGTAAAATCTACAAAGGTATACATACCCTACCTCCCTATAAAATGTGAGTTCCTATATTTAGATTTTTTAAAGTGTAGATTTGATATAGTTATTTCAAAAGTCATTGTTAGGAGGTTGTTGCTCAAGAATTGAGCATAATGGTATGGAACCCCGAAACTAACAACATTAAAGCCAAGTGGGGCCAACTGATTTTTTATACTTTTCCAACGAGAAATTAACTCGATTTATATTAGAGATATAAATCATTTACATCACAAGCAGCCATTACAATTCGTCCCGGAGACCCAGCCGGATTTGACCTCAAGACCTCCTCCCAACACTTGGGAGAAAGGTACTTGTCAATACCAACCGCGCTGTCTCACGGGACAACTGATTTTTTATACTTACGTAGGTCATGGTGAACTCGGATTTTATTGAGCTTATCAGTTTTTTTTTCACATAGCAATTTTTTTGCACATAGGCCAAAGTTTTGACCCTTTTTATTTGAGTGTAAATAATGACAGGATAAATACCGATCTCACAAAATGTAAATTTGTTTGATGAAATTACGTATATTAAAAAAGCTAAATCATGTTGACTCCACATATATAAATAAATATATTTGAGCACGTTGAATATATATATATATATATATATATATATATATATATATATATATATTCAACGTGCTCAAATATATTTATTTATATATGTGGAGTCAACATGA
>ML828185.1:10837-28564 GCA_009831015.1 Picea engelmannii | reverse complement strand
TCATGTTGACTCCACATATATAAATAAATATATTTGAGCACGTTGAATATATATATATATATATATATATATATATATATATATATATATATTCAACGTGCTCAAATATATTTATTTATATATGTGGAGTCAACATGATTTAGGTTTTTTAATATACGTAATTTCATCAAACAAATTTAGCCACATAGTAGTAATGTCATTGTGGATTTTAGTTTAAGTAGATAAAAACAGTAAGGTGGATTTTAGTATAAGTAGATAAAAGAGCAATAAAAGTAAAGAAAAATGCTATTGAATTACAATGTTTGATGAGAAGTCTTGTGATTTTTTTTTTAGAATTACTTTTTTTTAATTAAAAAAAAAAACAATTTTTTTATTCATAATATTTTTAATTGAAAGAATTAATAAATGTGATATATTGAGTAATAAACCTTTGACAATAATTATTTTTAGAATTTTATGTTTTTTTAAATCTAGTTTTATGTTTATCTAAATTTTAAGTTATTAACATTTTAAGTTATTAACACGAAAACATTTATTTTATTTATATAATATTTAATTTTTATTATATTATACTTTTTATATAATATTTATATTTTAAGAATTGAATTTCACATATTTTTCATAATAAAATAAAGTGTATAACAAAAAATAATCAACATATAATACAGTCTGAGTGGCCCTAATGGTTAAGAACATGTGTTTCCTCTTAAGAGTTCACATGTTCAAATCCAGAGGGGGGTAGGGTATGTATACCTTCGTAGACTTTACCAATCAAATCGTTGGGTGGAGGGGGGTCCCTTGTCCCACAAACAAGGGGGTCTCATACACCAATTTGGTGTGCTGGCTTGGCCGTGACCTTAAAAATAGATTATTATTATTATTATTATTATTATTATAAAATGAATGTGCCTCCATATATATATAACAAAAAATCATCAACATTTATAAACCATCATGAATCTATAAAAGTTTTGGCTATCTATAATCCATTTATCTTTTTTTTTTTGGTCAAATTGAATATGTCAACTTTTGGTTTATACATTACTAACCACATGGATTCAAGTTGTTGACTAATATCTTATCACATTCATTCATAAAGGGGTTTTTTTAATTGTGAAAAATAGAGTCAATATATTATATTGTAGGTATTGGAGAGATGTGGGTATCACTGTATTTATAGGTATTGGGGGATGTGAGTATCATGGTATTTATAGGTATTGGGGGTATAAAAAGGGGTATCTAGTAAAAATAGGGGTTTATTTTAATGGAAAGATGTATTGGGAGAGGGGTTCAACAAAAAGACTTTTGGAGGTATTTATCAATATCTAGTGAAATTAGGGGTATTGTTTAATATCCCACCAACGTTGGCGCTATGTCATAGGTTCAATGAGTAAAGACCCCATGCTATCAACTTAGTTGAAGACACATTTCAACTTCTAGTTTTCATCCCACTGTTGGAAAAGAACTAAAACAATGCTCTAGATGACGAAAATTGACCAATTTGTCATTGAGGTTTGATAATAACATATAAGAGAAAAACAACATTATCCATCAATTCAATTAGTTAGTTTTGTGTTAATTTCGAGGAAAGAAAACCATATAAATCAATCAATATTTGTTGAAAATTTCTTTGGTTGTGTAGGTTGGCAACTTGAAGAAAGTAGGTAGAATAAACATTATCCCTAAAGGTACAAATTTAGGGTAATTTAGAAAGGTGCATGTGATACTTGTGGGTCCTTTTTATTAACAAACAATGTGGTATAAAACATGTTGCGTAGAGTATGATCTAGTTTGTATTATTCTATTTTAGAATTACAAATTTTATTTGGATGTTTTACAAAGTATTAGTACACAAATCAATGTAAGGAGATAGTTTCGTTGGTTGTTGTCAATATTGTTGGGCATTTGGCTAGTTCCATGTTGGAAAGTGCTTGGTTTGAATCACCCTAGGCGAGGCATGCTAGTATATGCTAATAGGTTTATTAGGGATGTCATCCACAAATGTGGAGAAGAATTCTTTGTGTTTCCATGTGAAGTTTGCAACTTCACCATGAATACATATATATCTTAATTGCATTCACTATATCCTACAATAACTTAATTGGATATAGCTCACATGGTTTAAAGAAAAGTCGTTATCCTCCTTTCTTTTGGTTCAAATCCCACTTTGTGAAATTCTTACCTCTTTATAAACCAATTGTTAATTATTAACTTAAACTTGAGCCATTAAAAATTCAGTTTACCCTAGATACCATTTTTAAAATTAAAAAAAATATACAATAACTTTCACTTTCACTGAAAAATACAATACATTGAAAATAATAATAATAATTTTGACTATTCTTTAAAAGAGTAATAAACATTCTTTAAAAGAGTAATAAACATGAAATATTTAACAATCAACCTTTGTACATAATTAATTTTTAGAGTTTTATGTTTTTCTAAATATGATTTTATGCTTACTTAGTTCTAACTTCTAATCATAGTATGCAAACACTATTTTTGCATTCTTTAAAAGAGTAATAAACATTCTTTAAAAGAGTAATAAACATGAAATATTTAACAATCAACCTTTGTACATAATTAATTTTTAGAGTTTTATGTTTTTCTAAATATGATTTTATGCTTACTTAGTTCTAACTTCTAATCATAGTATGCAAACACTATTTTTGCAAACACTATAGTAGGTTTAATTTATATGATATCTATTTTTCATTATAAAACACTTGTTATATAATATTTATATGATAAAATTATGTGTATCTATACTCATATTTTAAGGTTTATATATATATATATATATATATATATATAAACCTTAAAATATGAGTATAGATACACATAATTTTATCATATAAATATATAACGACTTTGACTAAATAATCACGACTTTGTCAAAGTTTTAGTTTTATGTAACCCATCTATCCAATATAATTTAATTAAATATGTCCATGTTTGATTCATCCAATCATCATAGTTGAAGCCACATTTCAACTTTTATATTTCATCGATCGAATTGTTGGAAAAGAACTATCCAACAATGCTCTAAATGACAGAAATGGACCAATTCATCGTAAAAGTTTGATGATAACATAAGAGAAAAACGACATTAGTTAGTTTTGTGTTAATTTCAATGAAAACAAACCATATAATCGATTGATATTTATTGAAAAATGTATCTCGTATAAAGGAAGGTCATGCGAGTGGGTAGCTTGAAGAAAGTGGGTAGAATAAACATGAGCATGTGATACACGTGGTATAGAGTACACTCTTCAAAGCATGATCTAACTTCATTATCATGCTTCAATTTTACGAAATTTATTTGGATATTCTACAAAGTATTAATACATAAGTCAATTCTCATTGTTATAATTAATTTTAACTTGTTCTCAAATTTGTATTGAGAGTTAAACAAATAAAAAGTTTTTAGAAAAAAGATAGCCATTAATACATCAAGATACGTGTACCTATTGTATAAGAGGATTCATGTAACACTATCAAGAACAATCTTATAACAAAACAAAATTTTCTAAGTGAAATGAAAACATGTTTGGGTAATAAGGATATCCATAAAGTTTAAAGCTTTCTTCTAATACATAAATATTTATTCTAGTTAGATATCAATTAGATGAATATCTTAATAACTAATTATAGAGTTTTCTTAACCAATATCAAAACATCTTTACGTAAAGTGAAATGTTGAAACATTTGCAAACAAAAGCCACCCACCAACGTTATACTTATTTGAAGAGTTATACTTATGTGAAGAGTCATTCTCACATAGAAGTCTTCATAGAGCCGAGCCTATCCCTCTTTTCTTAGGCAAGTGGGTTTTTATGTTTTCTTTGATCATGGTGAACATTAAATTTGTTAATTTGTTCGTTANAGTTGTTTTTTTTTTTTTTTTTTAAATAATTACAAGACAAATTGACTAAAACCATGGTGAACATTAAATTTGTTGAGTTTATTAAGTAGATCAATTTGTTTTGCACATACGTTAAATTTTTCTTTTTTTTCTTTCTTACAAATAATTATAAGATAAATTGACTAAAACCATGATGAACATTAAATTTGTTGAGCTTATTAAGTTAAATCTTTATTCTTTTTTCTCTTATTACAAATAATTACAAGATAAATTGACTAAAACTAACATCAATCTAACCAAAACAAAATTGTTTGATAAGATTACATATATTTAACAATCTAATTCAAATACACATATATATATATATATGTGTGTGTGTGTGTGTTTATATAAAGTGATAGACATATATTTAGCACATAAATAATGTTTATTCTATAAAATGTGTTTTATATATATATATATATATATATATATATATATATATATATATATATATATATATATATATATGATGTATATAGACACATCAATATCACTGATATGGATGTTGTTAGTAATTAATCAATACATAGAAATATATTTAAATATTACCTACCATATATTAAATTAACAAGGATTTTGATACATGATTAATTTATGGTTGACTACCATAATCTAATTTTAGTAAATTAAGTATTTGTTATCATAAATGATTATGTTATGTTATAATAAAAATACAAATAATATAATAATTATCATGTTGTAATAATAATAATCTCGTAATGTTAGACAAAATTTCGAAAGTTTCTACATAAGATGATGTTTTTTTTTCTATAGAAGACAAAGTTTGGGGTTAAAAGACTTGCATCTATAATTTTATCAAGGTTTACAATTATCCGGGCTTCCTTAAACCTTGGACTTAAAGCCTCATCGTATCTATAATTTTTAAAAGTGCGGATAAAAGCAATCCCTCTAATTATAGGACCATTATGATTAGCCCCATTTTATCCAAGCTATATGGAAGTATTTTGGAAAATAAGATAAGCATATGGCTAGAAAACCACAAAAAAAATAGCTAAAGGTCAAGCCATTTTTAGAGGTTATCATTCAACTATGGACCACCTTATCACGCTTAGGATTATTGCATAGGAGTGTCACAACAATAAAACCAAACTCCTTTGTTGTTTCATTGACTTTAGGAAATCTTTTGACATTATTCCTGGGACCAACCTTTGGAATAGGTTAGAAGAGCTAAAATTTCCCTTGGGTTGAGGGTTGTTGTGGTAAGGTTGCATGAAAATTTTATTGCCTAGTCTATGAGAACGGAGGGTTGTTCAAAAGAAATTAGCTACAATATAGGAGTCAAGCAATATTGTTCTTATGGCAAGGAATCCCTATGACCTTAGTAAGCAACTTAGAATCCTCAAGAAATTCGGCTCTATTACAAGTATGACTATGAACATTGACAAAACGAAGGTAATTATGATCATTGAATCCAACAAAATCACCTACTATAATTTTGTAGATGACAACAATATATTTGAGGAAGTTCCTTGGTACAAGTATCTTGAAATTGATATTAATCACAAGCTCATTTGGAAGTGCAACATTGACGAAAGGATAAATGAAAATAACTGTAAAATAGAAGACCTTTGGCTATGGGATTAGAAAAAGATCTTCTTTGAGATTCTTGTCACTCATGTTATTTAGAATAACCACTAGAGGTTATTCTAGATGACTTGATTTTCCTTAAATAATGGTGATAAATTTACCTGTATTTACAAATAGCAACCAATAATAATTGTCCACATTATTAATTAACAACTAAATTATGATAAGTTTTGGTACACTAACTATAAAACAAATAAGAAGCACAAAATAATCACTTAGTATAAACATTCCACTTTTTTATGTTTTTAAGGGTATATTTTCTCATTAATTTTGCTAAAAATCCAACAAAAAAATGTTGGAACTTCATATTGAATCTATATAATTAAAATGCTTTAAGGATATTTAAAAGTGTTGAATCCATTTATACATTCAAAAATACAATTTAAACAATAAAAAATAACTATTTCACCAGAATCTGTTTCACCAGATTTCCAGTGAAAATTTTCAAAAATAAAAATAAAATATAACTAATATAAAAACCAAACCATTTTACCAAAAAAAATAATCGAGGTCCAAGTTTGTCCCACCCCAAGCTGCAGACACACCGTTGTCGATAAAAAAAAGAGAAAGGATACCAGATTGACACTCGAACAGGACACCAATTATACTGCAAGTACTATGATGACGATAATAAGCAACGTCACGATAAAAATTACGAGTAGCAAGCAGGTAAGAAATGAGTTAGACTTTTGACTCTTAGAAGCTTCGACAACTTGACATTTAGCTTCTCCAGTCGCAGAGTATGAGCCCTCAATATTAGAATCAATGTCATCGATCTTGAGTCCTTGCTCATGTACATGAATTGCAAGATCTTTAAATATCTCATGGACTTCTCCAATTTGTTGCTGAATCTCCTGTGTATCACGTTCAGCTGCAAGCCGTTGGGCTTTCTGAAACTCCTTTAGAACAGTTTGAAAATCTTTTTCAAGTTTTGTACCTGCTATCTTCTTGTTTGCGCTGACTTCCTTATGCTGATCGGTTTCACTGGCAGCTTTGAGTTTTGCAGATGTGTCCTCTACCAGCTGTTCAATGTGTTGCCTGGTCTTATGCAATCGCTCCCTCAGTTCTGGAGTATCCTTTGGCGTTCCGAGGTTATTGACAAGCCTCTGAAACGTCGAAATGGCTGTATTCATTTTGAAAACACCGGCAGCCACGGCCTGAGACGGATATTGCTTCCCATTATTGGTCTCTCTCCATACGGACAAGGGGAGGCCCGTCCCTAAATCCAGAAAGCTCATTTTCCAGCGATCGATCAAAACTGAGCGATCCCTTTAATGCCCTCCTTATGAAAACCTGCAAATTTTTCAAGCGGCCGAACTTCTGCACAGCAGATCTTGTTCTGGGCAGCTCGAAGAAGCCAAAAGCGCTATAAATGATCTTGATACTCAATTGGAGCCAATACAGATCAGAAATTACGGCAAAAAACTCTGGATTTCGTAGAATTCGGAGACGAAGGCGAATACAAAGAACCCGCAAGGATTGTATCGATGCGGATTGCAGAGAAAATGGAAGGACGAGAATAGGGTTACAGACTTATTTACGACGAAAAAGGGTGAGATAATTAGCATAACAATGACGGTTTAATGACAAATAATGACGGTTCAATGACGAATGACTGTTCACTTTAAGATTTTAATGACGGTTCACATTAAGTTTTTAATGACGATTCACTTTATATTTAGATGTTTCACTTTATATTTAAGTTTTTTTTTACTATACTTTGATTTTTTACTACATTTAGCTTTTAGGTTTTTTTTATTTAATCTTTTTTTTTTATTATTGGAGTGTCATCACTTTGATTTTTTACTACATTTAGGTTTTAGGTTTTTTTTTATTTAAGCTTTTTTTTAATTGGAGTGTCATCCTTACCATGTGTGAGTTGATCAATGAGTAGGTCATTTCACTCACCTTACCAACTGTGGGTCACTGGGAGCCTTCTGCTCCACTTTT
Source organism: Picea engelmannii (assembly GCA_009831015.1). Taxonomy (NCBI): domain Eukaryota; kingdom Viridiplantae; phylum Streptophyta; class Pinopsida; order Pinales; family Pinaceae; genus Picea; species Picea engelmannii. The sequence goes on along the minus strand of ML828185.1, from coordinate 21,099 downwards.
TTACTAGCCTTCCACATGTTTTTCCCAATTCATGCTTGGTTTTTAACCAACCTTCTGCACCACCGTAGCTCCAAGCACCCCTTCATTCATTGTAATTGTGTATGGGCGTTACTCTCAACGATAGGTTATGTGGTTGGTCTTGTGTATAAAAAGTTCTAACATTTGTTCCCACGGCTTTAGTTTTGAGTTTGTTTTTAATAATCGACTAAAAAAAGTATTAATGCGGACATCAATACTAACTAATTGTCGTTGTAAACTCCTGAATCAAAATGTTATTTGGAATTGATTGTGGATATAACTTTTAATCAAAATATGTTAATTATAGTATTATATAAGATTTTTAAAAATATATAATATAAAAATATATTATAAATTATATATATTTTGATATATTTGAATTATTTTTATGTGGTAATTTTAATATTTATTAATCTAATATAAAAAAACTTGACTTGAAATATAGATATGCATTTGATTTTGTTATATTAAAGATATTTAAATAAAATCACATCAATCATGGCAAAAAAAAATGGTTAATTGATTTCAAAGGAGTATAGTTTTTTTTGGAGTTATAAATTTTGCCTCTTAGCTCTAATAACCTTTTTTATTAAACAGACTGATGTTACGTTTCCATAGGATGCCACTCTGATTCTTACTATTGTGCATCTGCCTAGGGCATGTAATAGCGCAACAGTTCTCACTTGGTTGTCTAACAACACCAAGGATACTTCGTTTGAACTATGCCTCTTCACCTAGAGCATACCCATACTCTGTTCTAGGATATGGACAAGTCACACTCCTACTCTAGTGTAACTCACTTGTATACTTAGACAATTTGTTAAAATCTTAACATTTAGTCATTTAAGCATACATCCGTGAACATGTGAAACAAAGAGAACACTTGTGAATCAAACAAGAGACATACCAAAATAGTGTGGGAGGAACAATACGTGCCTAACACATGGCTAAGTCTTATTATTGCAAAACAATTACAATATGAGCGCTACCAGCTCGGTTTACAACTTGGGTAGAGTCACACGACTCACCTCACCTCACCAAGACACTCATACACAGATTCATCACACCAAGACTCATCCATTGCAACAACTTTGACAACTCATGTGGTGTGCCCCAAATGTGCGCCCACCATAGACTCATTGTCTCTTGTAATACCTATGTTCCCCCCAGCTTGTAAATATAATTATATTTGGATAAAATACGGTGGGTAGATCTGTCATGAGAATTTTGGAAAAGACAATGAACCTTGTTATTAAAGGTATTGTATATAGATATATTTTATGTTATTAAATAAAAATAGAAAATTGTGGCACAACTGCTGAAAGGAGGTGGCTAGTATGGATCATGATTCATGAGATGGGATGGTAAGGGGAACCAATTATGGTTGAGATGACCCTGTCAGACCATAACGTTGTTGGATATAAATTGCTCAGACCTAGAACAATCTTCTAGCCCAGAAAATTTAATTACCAGTCAAGCTGGTAGTTGAGAAGTCTTCCTCAAGAGTAAATGAGGAGATGAGTAGAGTACCTATCTGGAAAAATGCGTGATCTAACCCATGAAATCTTACTGGGAAAGAAAAGAAAAGTCATGAAAATTGTGGACAAAGGGCAGAAGATACACAAGAAAGGGTCGACGAGACACTTAAGGGAGAAAGCAGAGTCTACGAGGCTCTCTAGTCTTGAGGAAAACTGAGAATATATTTTTCTTTGGGTACAAGAGTGCTTGGATAGTGTTTTTCTAATCGAGATGATAAACAAAGATGCAATGATTGAGTGAATAATCACAATAAGCTTCCTTGCTTGGTGGATAGAAAACGAATCTACCAAGGCCTTGTGGGAAAAAGGATAGTAACCTTTGTCGATTATTGTAACTGAGAAAAATGGAAAACTTGATCTATCTCATGGCATCATTATCTAGCTAGGGGGTGGTGAGTTGAGGAATACCCAGAGAAAAAATTGTGCCTATGGTTGGGTGGAAAAGAGCACCCCTTTCAGTTGTTGCCAACTAATTTCCAATTTAAGATAAGTGTGACTCTGAGTTTCATATAGTCTTGACTGCTTTGTTATAATATGTATTTGCTTGAGTTAAATAATGGCAAACCTGTTATATTGTTTGAATGATATAATTTTGACTCTGATGGCTTAGCGACTTGGGAAATTTGAAGTAAAGCGGGAATGTCATATTTTGTAAATGATGTCTGCCTACCTCTTTTTAGAAAGGGAGAACTGCTAGAAATGGGATTTTAACCGAACTTGGGGACATAAGACTTCGACCCCTATGTTGGTTGAAAATCCTCAAGGGATTACCCAAGGACCAAATCTACAGCTGTAGAGTTGGGACAAATTCTACGAGACTACTTTAGTTTTATTGATCCCTCAAAATTACCTTTTCCTTGTTATATATTTTTTTCCCTGTAGACGAAAGGTGCTTCCTTCAAACCATTTTCTTGTCCAAGTCACCTCGTGCACAAGTCCATGGCCTTAACTAGATTTTGGGTAAAATATGAGAGTGTAGCCTTCGGGGGCTTGCCAAAGTCCCATATGACCAGGACCCTGGAACCTTGCACTACGCTCAAAGGGAGCTAAGCCTTTTGAACTTCGGGACTTCGAAGGTCTAGAGTTCCAAGATGTTGAAACCTCACAACATTCAAATCCTACCGAAGATAACCCATCGAAATGATAACCAGATGGTTTGACCGACAACTGGCGGTCTCTTATCGGGGGATATGTCATGTCATTAAACTCTGACCAACTTTTCGGTTGCAAAATAACGCAAATCGTCGATCCAAGAAACAACAAGATATTTCCTGACCGTTGGATATAAGCTGCGGTCAATTCGGCGTTGACTCGCTCCTGGAGAAAAAAGGTGTTAAATAGCCATAATCACTGAATGTTGAAATCACGAAGTAACATGGGCCATAGATCTAAGGATCCTTCGGGACCCTTCTCGACCGTTATATCGATTATAGTGGAAGGATAAAGTAAGTGGTACCATCAACCGACAACAAACAATCATCCTTGCTTTATGACCTCTCCAGTAGGTAACCCTTTGGGGAATTATTGGGTTAAGGACTGTAAGGGACGCGAAGCAGTGAAATCCAAAAGTGGAGAAACCCCTCCAACCGTTAGATCATGGGGAAGAATTTGGGAGCGATATGATTCATTGATCTGAGGATCCGTTGAGAACTTTTCTCAACCGCTCGATCAACTAGTGGAAGGATAGCATAAGTACTTCAGAGAAGTATTACTCCAGGAAACGTAAGGCACAAGGGCTGAGAACATCTCGAAGCACTGAAGTATGTGGAAAGGAATTCTGGGACTTTGGGACTTCTGGGCTTCAAGAGCTTTGACATGTTGGTGCACATGCCAAATGCCAAAGCGCTAAAGGCTAGCGTATGTGGCGAGATTTCTAGAACTTCAAAACTTTGGGACTCCGGGACTCTAGGAAAAAATTGAGGATGTAGGAAGGTGGTTTAAACACTGAAGCGTCGAAGCATCGAAGCACTAAAGTTTCCCATGTTGAAGTGTCCAACCCTGATTGGACGAGCCCACATACACTATGGTGATGCGACATTCCTGGATGGTTCCATGTGGAATCGTGGGATTTTTCGCAGGTTAAGTGTGTGACCCCCCTTGTCAATTCTAAACCTTGTGTTAAGTGGGAACAATTCTCAACCATCGGATCTAAGGTTGGATCGATCCCCCACCATATATTTTGGAGCAAAAGGAGACTTCAGGACTTCGAGTCTCCAGATATGTTGTAGACATGTACAAGAACGACATAGGGTCGAATGTCTGGTATCCGCGAAGACTGAGAGATATCTCCTGCAAACTACCCCTCTAGTGCCCATGTCATCGCTAAAGGATGATGACCATGGTTGAGTTAGTGTCAGGTGGGATGGTGCAAATGAGGTGGATCCACGTGGCCTTTGAACAACAATACCTTGAGAAGTTTAGGGAGCCATAACTTTCGACTCAGAACTTGGTTTTGGACGAGTTTATAGTCGTTGGAAAGCTCTCGAAGAGAAGAATGCAATGGTTCCCTTGGAACTCAGAGAAGTTGTAGAAAGGAAAAAATGTATACCCCATCCCTTAAAAGGGTACTTAAGGGGTTGGGTGTGTGACATATTGGTATCAGAGTAGGAAACAACACTTGGCATGCTTGGGCTCATGACAGAGCAAAAAAAACTTTAATATAAAACCTTTAAGGGGAAGGGAACACTACCCTACCCACCTGTAGGATTTTCTTTAATCTTTGCTACTGAAAAGAGAGAGACCTTCTATTGTTTGCATGTTCTGAATCTAAACTGCATATTGTTGTTATATGTGGAATAATGAAGCTAATTTTACCTTACAATTTTTTTGTACCTGTACTGTTCATAAAATTTGAGGAAAAATGACTAACAAAAAATCGTGTTATCAACACTTAAACATTCAATGGACAACAAGGAAAACTACAACATATATAATTGTGACACACCATGAGTGGGGGGGAATCTCCCATAATAGAGAAGAAGATTTTTTTGAGAGGAGGGTGGTGGAAACCCCTCCAGACTTAGCTGAAACTGTAAGAAGCCTTATGGAAGAATTACAAAGATTTAAGGAAAACAATGAGGGACTCATGAGAGAACAAGAAAATAAAACTCATATAAATCCAGACATGTTGTAAATCCTATCTGACATACAGAGGCAACTGCAACATGGACCAATGTCCAATAATGTGGACATAACTAATACTAAGAGAACCCAACGTCCACCTAAGATACAAATGCATGGCCCTAAAAATAAAAACACAAGAATAAGCACCTTAAAGAAGGCCCAATGTGGATCCAAGAGGCATGTTGACATCAAGGATTCAACTAAAGAATCCTCTAGTGAGGGAACTGACAACTCCAAGGAATTATCTAGAAGTGAGACTAGTTTACATTCTCAGAGAAGAAGAAAGAGGAGGAAACATTCCAGGAACCATGACCCTGAAGAGTTTAAGAAATCCAAACCACCCACTTTAGATGGAGAGATTAAGAAGGGGGAACAAGAAGAAGCTTGGCTACTTGGCCTAAAGAAGTACTTCAGAGTCCATGACTACTCTAAGAACTTAAAGGCTCAAATAGCCATCTTTAACTTGAATGGAAAGGCCTTCATCTAGTGGGAGGACCTTAGAAATGTGAAAGGAATTCATGAGAATGAGTTGTCATGGAAACAATTGGAAACGAATTTTAAGAAAAAGTACGTATTTGAAAGGTACTATGATGAAAGGATTAAGGAGTTCTATGAAATCAAACTTGGACAACTCACCATTGATGAATATGTCAAAAACTTCCTTGAGATGTGGAGGTATGTGCCTTACATCAAGGATGAAAAGGAAAATGCGTAGTGATTCATTAGCGGGTTTCCTCAAACCTATCAAGACATAATTGAGTTTGATGAACCCAAGACTCTAGAAGCACAAGGAAAAACCTCATAAGGATTGGAAAAAGGAAAGAAAATTGGGATTCAAGAAGAAGGGGTTTAAACCTTCAAGGTTTAGGAACCATGGGAAAGGCTCTAAGATGAACCTTCATAATAAAAGTGTGTATCAACATAATTTTCCATCTCCAAGTGGAAATAAACCCTTTGGATTAGTCCTAGGAAATATTGGCGATAAAAGGAGAGAACCATTTAAATTTTGGGGATGCAGAGAAGAACATTTTTTGAGGGATTTCCCCCATTTTCAGCAAGACAATAGGAGAATCTACAACATCTAGGAAGCTACCACAATCAATGATGTGGCTAGGATCATGCCACAAATTTATGCATCCCTGGATAATCAACAAGATGATCACCAAGATTCAGTAGTGGAGATGGAAGGTACATGATCCGGATTTTATGAGCAGAACTAAATGACTACATATTATTAATAGGTTCTTAACATAAAATAACAGAGATACAGTAAAACTAGTTTTCTATTCAATAAGAAAATAAGTTGAAACTGTAAAATGCAGCGAAAACAAGATTGTTGTAATGATGGCGACTTATCTTTGAGAAGAGATGTGACGGTTGCGCTCATTCGCAAGAAGATGATTACAATGAGGCTTTGAAGGCCTTTTTACAATAAACATGAATGCCAAAAAACCTAGACATCCAAAAACCTAACCCTATGAGATGAAGCGCCAAAAATCATGTGGGCCTCGTTTGGGTAAGTTAGTACATCAACTTCTCGGGGTCATAACTTTTGCATACGATCTTCATTTTAGGCGTATGATAGCCTGTTGGAAAGGTATTGTCGAGGAGATTCATTTTGGGGGAAATAACAAGGGAACTTTCATATTGCTCCTTTTTTTCACAAAAAAACATCATTTAGGGCCTCAAAACGGCTCCGGAAGTGAAAAACTGCTAAAAATAGTAAATTACCAAAATTGCCAGAAAATTGTTTTGAGCCAGTTGGAAAATGTGGTTGGCCACTGATATCCACCTGGATCAATCCTCCCTCCTTAGGAATCAATGGTCTCCATTGCGTTGATTTCCCCCATCAGATGAGGAAATTTCTGCTGAATTTGGCCCCGGGTGTGCCACTTGCCTTGGTGCAAAAGCTGCCCTGCTTTGACGACTCGATAAAGTTGGATCCTTTGTTGTCGAGTGCCCTTAATATATGTGTCCACAATATGATCACTGGATGCCTTTTGTATGCAGTCAGGGTTGAGCTCTGTTGGTGTCAGTTGTTCTGCTACTTCTGAGGTGTCCCATAATGGTGGGAAATAAGGCCAAAGGAGATCCACGTTGAACACTAGGTCCAGGTCAAGGAAAGGAGGAATGTTGAGCTCCAAATCATTATCCCCCATGGAATTGGTGATGGTTTACGACCCATAATGGAGTGGGAGAAGCTTCCGATGGGGTCTTGTAAGGCGTTCTTTCTGCAAGTGCAACCAAACTTGCTTAGACCCAGAACAATCTTCTAGCCCAGATAATTTAATTACCATTCAATATGGTAGTTGAGAAGTCTTCCTCAAGAGTAAATGAAGAGATGAGTAGAGTACCTATCTGGAAAAATGTGTTATATGACCCATGAAATCTTACTGGGAAAGAAAATAAAAGTGATGAAAATTATGGATAGAGGGAAGAATATACACACGAAAGGGTCGACGGGACACTCAAGGGAGAAAGCAGAGCCGATGAGGCTCTCTAGTCCTAAGGAAAACTAAGAAATATATGTTTTTTTGGGTACATGAGTGCTTGGATAGTGTTTTTCTAATCGAGTTGATAAATGGAGATGCAATGATTGAGTGAATAATCACAATAAGTTCCCTTGCTTGGTGGATAGAAAACAGGTCTACTAGGGTCCTGTGGGAAAAAGGACAGTAATCTTTGTTCCTTGTTGTAGCTGAGAAAAATGGAAAACTTCATCTATTTGATGGAATCATGATACAACTAGGGGGTGGCGAGTTGAGGAGTACTTAGAGAGAAAATTGTACCTATGGTTGGGTGGAAAAGAGCACCCCTTTCAATAGTTGCTAACTAATTTCCAATTTCAAATAAGTGTGACTTTGAGCTTCATATAGTCTTGACTGATTTGTTGTAATATGTATTTTCTTGAGTTAAATAATGGAAAACCTGTTATATTGTTTGAATGATAGAATTGTGGCTCTGATGACTTAACAGCCTGGGAAATTTGAAGTAAATCCGAAATCATATTTTGTAGATGATGTTTGCCTACCTTTGTTTAGAAAGGGAGAATTGCTAGCAATGGGATTTTAACCAAACTTGGGGACATAATACTTCGACCCCTGTGTTGGTTGGAAAATCCTAAAGGGATTACCCAAGGACCAAATCTACAGCTGTAGAGTCAGAAAAAATTCTACAAGACTTCTCCAGTTCTATTGATCCCTCGAAATTACCTTTTCCTTGTTATATATTTCGTGCCTTGTAGACAAAAGGTGCTTCCTTCAAACCGTTTTCCTATCCAAGTAACCTAAGGCACAAGTCTGCGGCCTTAACCAAATTTCGGGTAAATTATGAGAGTGTAGCCTTCGGGGCTTTACCAAAGTCCCATATGACCAGGACCCTGGAACCTTGCACTACACTCAAAGGGAGCTAAGCCTTCTGAACTTTGGGACTTTGAAGGTCCAGAGTTCTGAGATGTTGAAACCTCACAACATTCAAATCCTATTGAAGGTAACTTGTCGAAACGGTAACCAAATGGTTTGACCGACAACTAGTGGTCTCTAACCCGTTATCGAGGGATCCGTCATGTCGTTAAACTCTAACCAAGTTTTCAGTTGTGAAGTAACGCGAGTCGTCGATCCAAGAAATATTAGGATCTTTCTTGACTGTTGGATATAATCTATAGTCAATTCGACGTTGACTCACTCCAGGAGAAAAATGTGTTAAACAGTCAAAATCCCCAAATGTCAAAGTCGCGAAGTAACATAGGCCATAGATCTAAGGATCCTTCAGGACCCTTCTCGACCATTAGATTGATTATAGTGGAAGGATAGAGTAAGTGGTACCATCAACCGACAAAAAACAATCATCCCCACTTTATGAGCTCTCTGGTAGGTAACCCTTCGGGGAATTATTGGGTTAAGGACTGTAAGGGACCTGAAGCCATGAAATCCTGAAGTGGAGAAACCCCTCCAACCGTTAGATCATGGGGAAGAATTCGGGAGTGATATGAGCCATTGATTTGAGGATACATTGAGAACGTTTCTCGATCGTTCGATCAAATAATGGAAGGATATCATAAGTACTTCGACAAAGTCTTACTTCGAGAAACGTAAGGCACAAGGGGTGAGAACATCCTGAAGAATCGAAGGCCAAAGTATGTGGCAAGTAAGTACGAGACTTCAAGACTTTAGGGCTCCAGGAGGTTTGACATGTTGGTGCACAGGCCAAATGTCGAAGCGTCGAAGGTCGGAGTACGTGGTAATATTTATAGAACTTCAGAACTTCAGGACTCTACAACTCTAGGAAGAACTCGAGGATGTAGGAAGGTGGTTTAAACGTCGAAGCAATGAAGTGTCGAAGCACCAAATTTTCCCATGTTGAAGTGTCTAACCCCGATTGGACGAGCCCGCATACGCTACATGGTGATGTGACGTGCCTGGATGGTTCCACGTGGCATCGTTGGATTTTTTGTGAGTAAAGTGTGGGACCCCCCCTTGTCAAGTATAAACCTTGTGTTAATTGCAGATAATTCTCAACCGTTGGATCTAAGGGTGGATCGATTCCCCACCATATATTTTGGAGCGAAAGGAGAATTCAGGACTTCGGGTCTCCAGAGATATTGTAGACTTGTACAAGAAAGAAAGAGGGCTGAAGGTCCAGTATCCATGAAGACCGAAAGATATCTCTTGCAAACCACCCCTCTAGTGGCCATGTCATCTCTAAAGGATGACGACCAAGGTAGATTTAGTTCCAGGTGATATGGTACGAATGAGGTGGAGCCACATAGGTTCCACATGGCCTTCGACCAACGATATGTCGAGAAGTTCAAGGAGCCATAACTTCCAACTCAGAACTTGATTTTGGACGTGTTTCTAGTCATTGGAAATCTCTTGGAGAGTAGAATATTTTGTTGAGAGGAGGGTGGTGGAAACCCCTTCGGACTTAGATGAAACTGTAAGAAGCCTTATGGTAGAATTAAAAGTAGACAATGAGAGACTCATGAGAGAACAAGAAAAACAAACTCAAATAAATGCAGTCTTGTTGCAAAGCCTATCCAACATACAGAGGCAATTGCAACATGGACCGATGGCCAATAATGTGGACAAACCTAATACTAAGAGAATCCAAAGTCTACCTAAGATATAAAAGCATGGCCCTGGAAAAAGAAACACAAGAAGAAGCACCTTAAAGAAATCCCAACGTGGAGCCAAGAGGCATGTTGACATCAAGGATTCAACTGAAGAATTCTCTAGTGAGAGAACTGACAACTCCAAGGAATTATATAACAATGAGACTATTTTACATTCTCAGAGGAGAAGAAAGAGGAGGAAACATTCCAGGAACCATGACCTTGAAGAGTTTAAGAAATACAAACCACCCACTTTCGATGGAGAGACTAAGAAGGGGGAAGAAGAAGAAGCTTGGCTACTCGACCTAAAGAAGTACCTCAAATTCCATGACTTGTTAAGGTCCTAACCCGCACATAGGTAGATCAATGTATTCGGATGTAATAAAGGTCAATATTAATAAGACCTTTCAATAAAATAGAATAAGGCAGATGTAAGAAGACCTAATAGAAGCTTCCGCTTCTAGAAGGATCTT
>ML828184.1:66798-85528 GCA_009831015.1 Picea engelmannii | reverse complement strand
AGGAGTAGGCTAGAGTAGGCTAGGCTAAGTAGAGTAGGCTAGGCTAGTCTAGGATATGATAGAGTAGACTAGGTAGAGTAGGCTAGGTTAAGCTAGGCTAGGTAGAGTAGGGTAGAGTAGGCTAGGCTAAGTAGAGTAGACTAGGCTAGTCTAGGATATGATAGAGTAGACTAAGTAGAGTAGGCTAGGCTAGGCTAGGCTAGGTAGAGTAGGGTAGAGTAGGCTATGCAAGGTATTGTAGGCTAGGATAGGATAGAGTAGGCTATGCTAGCCTAGGATATGATAGAGTAGGCTAGGTAGAGTAGGCTAGGTTAGGTAGAGTAAGCTGGGCTAGGCTATGCTAGGTAGAGTAGGATAGATTAGGCTAGGCTATTTAGAGTAGACTAGGCTAGGCTAGGATAAGATAGAGTAGTCTAGGTAGAGTACGCTAGGCTAGGCTAGGTAGAGTAGGCTAGGCTAGGCTAGGTAGAGTAGGCTAGGCTTGGTTAGGCTAGGTAGAGTAGGCTAGAGAAGGCTAGGCTAGGTAGAGTAGGCTAGGCTAGGTAGAGTAAGCTAGGCTAGGCTACGCTAGGTGGAGTAGGGTAGAGTAGGCTAGGATAGGATAGGATAGGATAGGATAGAGTAGGCTAGTCTAGGCTATGCTAGGATAGAGTAGGCTAGGATAAGTAGAGTAGGCTAGACTAGTCTAGGCTAGGCTATGTAGAGTAGGCTAGGCTAGGTAGAGTAGCCTAGGCTAGGCTAGGCTAGTCTAAGCTAGGCTAAGCGAAGCAAAGCTAGGCTAAGCTAAGCTAAGCTATGCTAAGCAAGGCTAAGCTAAGCTAAGCTAAGCTAGGCTAGGCTAGGTTAAGCTAGGCTAGGCTAAGCTAGGCTAGACAAGGCTAGGATAGGCTAAGCTATGCTAAGCTAGGCTAAGCAAGGCTAGGCTAAGAAAAACTAAGCTAGGCTTGGCTAAGCTCGGCTAACCTAAATTAGGCTAGGCTAAGCTCGGCTAACCTAAATTAGGCTAGGCGAAGCTAGGCAAGGCAAAGCTAGGCAAAGCTAGGTTAGGCTAGGCTAGGCTAGGTGATGCTAAGAAAAACTAGGCAAAGCTACTCTAAGCTAGGCTAAGCTAAGCTAGGCTAAGCTAAGCTAAGATAAGCGAGGCTAAGCTAAGCTATGCTAAGCTATGCTAGACTAGGTTAGGCTGGGTTTGGCTAGGCTTGGCTAGGCTAAGCTAGGCTAAGCTAAGCTAGGCTAGGCAAAGCTAGGCTAAGTTAAGCGAAGCAAAGCTAGGCTAAGCTAGGCTAAGCTAAGCTAGACTAGGCAAAGCTAGGCTAAGCTAGGCAAAGCTAAGCTAAGCTAGGTTGAGCTAGGCTAGGCTAAGCTAGGCAAAGCTAGGCTACGCTAAGCTAGGCTAAGCTAGGCTAAGCTAACCTAGGGTAAGCTAGCATTAGCTAGGCTGAGCTAGGCTAAGCTAGTTAGAGTAGGCTAGGCTAGGCAATGATAGAGTAGGCTAGGCTAGGTAGAGTAGGCTAGGATAGGCTAGGTAGAGTAGGCTAGGCTAGGTAGAGTAGGCTAGGCTAGGCTAGGTAGAGTAGGCTAAAGTAGTCTAGGCTAGGTAGAGTAGGCTAGGCTAGGCTAGGTAGAGTAGGCTAGAGTAGTCTAGGCTAGGTAGAGTAAGCTAGTCTAGGCTAGGATAGGATAGGATAGAGTAGGCTAGGTAGAGTAGGCTAGGCTAGTCTAGGCTAGGTAGAGAAGGCTATGCTAAGATAGAGTAGGCTAAACTAGGTAGAGTAGACTAGAGTAGGCTAGGCTTGGTAGAGTAGGCTAGGCTAGGCTAAGACAGGATATAGTAGACTAGTCTAGGCTAGGTAGAGTAGGCTAGAGTAGGCTAGGCTAGGTAGAGTAGTCTTGGCTAGGATAGGATAGGATAGAGTAGGCTAGGCTAGGTAGAGTAGGCTAGAGTCAGCTAGGCTAAGTATAGTAGGCTAGCCTAGGCTAGGATAGGATAGAGTAGGCTAGGCTAGGATAGGATAGAGTAGGCTAGGCTAGGTAGAGTAGGCTAGAGTAGGCTAGGCTTGGTAGAGTAGGCTAGGCTAGGCTAAGATAGGATAGAGTAGGCTAGGCTAGGCTAGGTAGAGTAGGCTAGAGTAAGCTAGGCTAGGTAGAGTAGTCTTGGCTAGGATAGGATAGGATAGAGTAGGCTAGGCTAGAGTCGGCTAGGCTAAGTATAGTAGGCTAAGATAGGATAGAGGAGGCTAGGCTAGGTAGAGTAGGTTGGGCTAGGCTAGGCTAAGTAGAGTAGGCAGGTAGAGTAGGCTAGAGAAGACTAGGCTAGACTAGGATATGATCGAGTAGGCTAGGCTACGCTAGGCTAGGCAAGGTACAGTAGGGTAGGATATGCTAGGCTAGGTAGAGTAGGCTAGGTAGAGTAGGCTAGGGTAGGCTAGGCTAGGTATAGTAGGTTAGGCTAAGTAGAGTAGGCTAGGCTAGGTAGAGTATGCTAGGCTAGGTTAGGATAGGTTAGAGTAGGCTAGGTAGAGTAGGTTGGCCAGGCTAGGCTAGGTAGAGTAGGCTAGGAGGAGTAGTCTTGAGTAGGCTAGGCTAAGTAGAGTAGGCTAGGCTAGTCTAAGATATGACAGAGTAGGCTAGGTAGAGTAGGCTAGGCTAGGCTAGGCTAGGTAGAGTAGGGTAGAGTAGGCTATGCTAGGTATTGTAGGCTAGGCTAGGCTAGTATAGGATAGAGTAGGCTAGGCTAGCCTAGGATATGATAGAGTAGGCTAGGTAGAGTAGGCCAGGTTAGGCTAGATTAGGTAGAGTAAGCTGGGCTAGGCTAGGCTAGGTAGAGTAGGATAGATTAGGCTAAGCTATTTAGAGTAGGCTAGGCTAGGCTAAGATAGGATAGAGTCGTCTAGGTAGAGTACGCTAGGCTAGGCTAGGTAGAGTAGGATAGGGTTAGCTAGCATAGGATAGGGTAGGATAGGTAGAGTAGGCTAGGCTAGGCTAGGCTAGGTAGAGTAGGCTAGGCTTGGTTAGGCTAGGTAGAGTAGGCTAGAGTAGGCTAGGCTAGGTAGAGTAGGCTAGGCTAGGTAGAGAAAGCTAGGCTAGGCTAGGTAGAGAAAGCTAGGCTAGGCTAGGCTAGGTAGAGTAGGGTAGAGTAGGATAGGATAGGATAGGATAGAGTAGGCTAGGTAGAGTAGGCTAGGCTAGGCTAGGCTAGGCTCGACTAGGTAGAGTAGGCTAGGCTAGGCTTGGCTCGGCTAGGTAGAGTTGGCTAGGCTAGGATAGGATAGGATAGAATAGGCCATGTAGAGTAGGTTAGGCTAGGCTAGGCTATATAGAGTAGGCTAGGCTAGGCTAGGTAGAGTAGGCTAGGCTAGGCTAGTATAGGATAGAGTAGGCTAGGCTACGTAGAGTAGGATAGGCTAGGCTAGGCTAGGCAGAGTAGGCTAAAGTAGGCTAGGCTAGGCTAGTATAGGATAGAGTAGGCTAGGCTAGGTAGAGTAGGCTAGGTTAGACTAGGTTAGGTAGAGTAGTGTAGGGTAGGCTAAGTAGAGTAGGCTAGAGTGGGGTAGGCTAGGTAGAGTAGGCTAGGCTAGCCTAGGATAGGATAAAGTAGTCTAGGTAGAGTAGGAAAGGATAGGATAGGTAGAATAGGCTAGGCTAGACTAGGTTAGGTAGAGTAGGTTAGGCTAGGCTAGGTAGAGTGGGCTAGAGTAGGGTATGTTGGGTAGAGTAGGTTAGGCTAGGCTAGGATAGGATAAAGTAGTCTAGGTAGAGTAGGAAAGGCTAGGCTAGGTAGAGTAGGCTAGGTTAGGCTAGGTAGAGTAGGCTAGGCTAGGTATAGTAGGATAGCCTAGGCTAGCATAGGATAGAGTAGGATAGGTAGAGTAGGCCAAGCCAGGCTAGGCTAGTTAGAGTAGGCTAGGCTAGGTAGAGTAGGCTAGAGTAGGCTAGGCTAGGTAGAGTAGGCTAGGCTAGGCTGGGATAGGATAGAGTAGGCTAGGCTAAGCTAGGCTAGGTAGAGTAGGCTAGGCTAGGCTAGGTAGAGTAGGTTAGGCTAGGCTAGGCTAAGTAGAGTAGGCTAGGTAGAGTAGGCTTGGTAGAGTAGGCTTGGGTAGGCTAAGCTAGGCTAGGCTAGGTAGAGTAGGCTTGGTAGAGTAGGCTTGGCTAGGTAGAGTAGGCTAGGCTAGGCTAGGCTAGGATATAGTAGGCTAGGTAGAGTAGGCTAGGCTAGTCTAGGCTAGGTAGAGTAGGCTAGGCTAGGCTAGACTAGGCTAAGTAGAGCAGGCTAGTTGAGAGTAGGCTAGAGTAGGTTAGGCTAGGTAGATTAGGCTAGGCAAGGATAGGATAGGATAGAGTAGGCTAGGTAGAGTAGGCTAGGCTAGGCTAGGTAGAGTAGGCTAGACCAGGCTAGGATAGGATAGAGTAGTCTAGGTAAGGTAGGCTAGGCTAGGAAGAGTAGGCTAGGAAGAGTAGGCTAGGCTAGGCTAGGAAGAGTAGGCTAGGCTAGGTAGAGTAGGCTAGGCCAGGCTAGGATAGGATAGAGTAGGCTAGGTAAGGTAGGTTAGGCTGGGATAGGCTAGGTAGAGTAGGCTACGCTAGGTAGAGTAGGCTAGAGTAGGTTAGGCTAGGTAGAGTAGGCTAGGCTAGGCTAAGATAGGATAGAGTATGCTAGGCTAAGCTAGGCTAGGTAGAATAGGCTTGGCTGGGTAGAGTAGGGTAGGTAGAGTAGGCTAGAGTAGGCTAAGCTAAGCTAGAGTAGGCTAGGCTAGGCTACGATATGATAGAATAGGTTAGGTAGAGTAGGCTAGGCTAAGCTAGGTAGAGTAGGTTAGGCTAGGCTAGGCTAGGATAGGTAGAGTAGGCTAGTCTAGGTAGAGTAGGCTAGGCTAGGTTAGGATAAGATAGAGTAAGCTAGGCTAGGCTAGGTAGAGTAGGCTAGGTGGAGTAGTTTAGAGTAGGCTAGGCTAGGTAGAGTAAGCTAGCCTAGGCTAGGATATGATAGAGCAAGCTAGCTAGAGTAGGCTAGGTTAGGCTAGGCTAAGTAGACTAGGCTAGGTAGAGTAGGCTAGAGTAGGCTAGGCTAGGTAGAGTAGGCTAGGCTAAGCTAGGATAGGATAGAGTAGGCTAGGATAGGGTAGGGAAGGTAGGTTAGGCTAGGCTAGGCTAGGCTACGCTAGGCTAGGTAGGGTAGGCTAGGTATAGTAGACTAGAGTAGGCTAGGCTAGGTAGAATAGGCTAGGCTAGGATGGAGTAGGCTAGAGTAGGCTAGGCTAGGCTAGGCTAGAGTAGGCTAGGCTAGGTAGAGTAGGCTAGGCTAGGCTAGGAGAGGATAGAGTACTATGGGTAGAGTAGTCTAGGCTAGGCTAAGCTAGGTAGAGTACGCTAGGTAGAGTAGGCTAGATTAGGTTAGGCTAGGTAGAGTAGGCTAGGCTAGGATAGGATAGGATAGAGTAGGCTAGAGTAGGCTAGGCTGGGTAGAGTAGGCTAGACTAGGCTAGGATAGAGTTGGCTAGGTAGAGTAGGCTAGGCTAGGCTAGGCTAGATAGAGTAGGCTAAGTAGAGTAGGGTAGGCTAGGCTAGGGTAAGGTAGGCTAGGCTAGGCTAGGAGAGAATAAATTAGGCTAGGTAGAGTAGGCTAGGCTAGGCTATCTGGAGTAGGCTAGGTTACGCTAGGCTAGGTAGAGTAGTCTAGGCTAGGCCAGGCTAGACTAGGTACAGTAGGCTAGGCTAGTCTAGGCTAGATAGAGTAGGCTAGGCTAGGAGCGAGTAGGCTAGGCAAGGGTAGGCTAGGTAGAGTAGGCTAGGATAAAGTAGGCGAGGCTAGGTAGAGTAGGTCAGGATAGAGTAGGCTAGGCTAGGCCAGGTTATAGGTAGATTAGGCTAGAGTAGGCTAGGCTAAGCTAGGTAGAGTAGGCTTGGCTAGGTAGAGTAGGCTAGAGTAGGCTAGAGTAGGCTAGGCTAGGTAGAGTAGGCTAGGCTAGGATAGAGTAGTCTAAGCTAGATAGAGTAGGCTAGGCCAAGTAGAGTAGGCTAGGCTATGTTAGGCAAGGGAAGGTAGAGTAGGTAGAGTAGACTAGGCTAAGCTAAGCTAGGCTAGGCTAGGTAGAGTAGGCTAGGATAGAGTACGTGAAGTTATGTAGAGTAGGCTAGGATAGAGTAGTCTAGGCCAGGATAGGCTAGGCTAGTTAGAGTAGGCTAGGCTAGGTAGAGTTGGCTAAATGGAGTGGGCTAGGCTAGGCTAGGTTAGGATAGAGTAGGCTAAGCTAGCTAGAGTAGTCTAGGCTACGGTAGAGTAGGCTAGAGTAGGCTAGGTGGGGTAGAGTAGTGTAGATAGAGTAGTTTAGGCTAGGCTAGGTAGAGTAGGTTACGCTAAGCTAGGCTAGTATAGAGTAAGCTAGGCAAGGTAGAGTAGGCTAGGATAGGATAGAGTAGGCTAGGTAGAGTAGGATAGGCTAGGCTATGTAGAGTAGGCTAGGCTAGGCTAGGTTAGGTAAGGTAGAGTAGGCTAGGATAGGATAGAGTAGACTAGGTAGAGTAGGATAGGCTAGGCTAGGCTAGGCTAGGCTAGGCTAGGCTAGATAGAGTAGGCTAGGCTAGGCTAGGCTAGGTAGAGTAGGTTAGGATATGAAAGAGTAGGCTAGGCTAGGCTAGGCTAGGTAGAGTAGGCTATGCTAGGCTAGGTAGAGTAGGCTAGAGTAGGCTAGGCTAGGATAAATTAGGCTCGGTAGAGTAGGCTAGTCTAGCCTAGGCTAGGCTAGCCTAGGCTAGGCTAGTCTAGTTAGAGTAGGCTAGGCTACGATGGGATAGAGTGGGGTAGGCTAGGTTAGAATAGGCTAGGTAGATAAGGCTAGGCTAACTAGAGTAGGCTAGGATAGAGTAGGCTAGGATGGGGTAGGGTAGGTAGGCTAGGCTAGGCTAGGCTAGGCTAGGTAGAGTAGGATAGGTTAGGCTAGACTAGGCTAGGATATGATAGAGTAGGCTGAGCTAGGCTAGGCTAGGTAGAGTAGGCTAAGTAGAGAAGGCTAGAGTAGGCTAGGCTAGGTGGAGTAGGATAGGCTAGGATAGGATAGGCTAGAGTAGGCTAGAGTCGGCTAGACTAGGTAGAGTAAGATAGGCTAGGCTAGTCTAGGTAGAGTAGGCTAGGCTAGTCTAGGTAGAGTAGGCTAGGCTAGGATATGATAGGATAGAGTAGGCTAGGCTAGGCTAGTTAGAGTAGGCTAGGCTAGGCTAGACTAGGATAGGATAGAGTAGGCTTGGTAGAGTAGGCTAGGCTAGGCTAGGCTAGATAGGCTAAGCTAGGTAGACTAGGCTAGGCTAGGGTAGAGTAGGCTAGGTAGAGTAGGCTAGAGTAGGCTAGGCGAGGTAGAGTAGGCTAGGTAGAGTAGTTTAGGCTAGGCTAGGTAGAGTAGGCTAGGCTAGGCTATGCTAGTATAGAATAGGTTAAACAAGGTAGAGTAGATTAGGATAGGACAGAGTAGGCTAGGTAGAGTAGGATAGGCTAAGCTATGTAGAGTAGGCTAGGCTAGGTAGAGTAGGCTAGGCAAGGCTAGTCTAGGGTAGGCTAGGTAGAGTAGATTAGGATATGATAGAGTAGGCTAGGCTAGGCTAGGCTAGGTAGAGTAGGCTAGGCTAGGCTAGTCAGAGTAGGCTAGAGTAGGCTAGGCTAGGATAGAGTAGGCTCGGTAGAGTAGGCTAGGGTAGAGTAGGCTAGGCTAGGCTAGGCTAGGGAGAGTAGGCTAGGCTACGATAGGATAGAGTAGGCTAGGCTAGGTTAGAATAGGCTAGGTAGAGTAGGCTAGGATAGAGTAGGCTAGGATGGGGTAGGTTAGGTAGGCTAGGCTAGGCTAGGATATGATAGAGTAGGTTGGGCTAGGCTAGGCTAGGTAGAGTAGACTAGGTAGAGTAGCCTATAGTAGGCTAGGCTAGGATAGGATAGAGTAGGCTAGACTAGGTAGAGTACGCTAGGCTAGGTAGAGTAGGCTAGAGTAGGCTAGGCTAGGTAGAGTAGGCTAGGCTAGGCTAGGTAGAGTAGGCTAGGATAGAGTAGTCTAGGCTAGGTAGAGTAGGCAAGGATAGAGTAGCCTAAGCTAGGCTAGGTAGAGTAGTCTAGGCTACGTAAAGTAGGCTAGGCTAGACTAGGTAGAGTAGGCTAGGTAGTGTAGTCTAGGCTACGTAGAGTAGGCTAGGTAGAGTAGTCTAGGCTAGGCTAAGCAAGGGTAGGCTAAGCTATGCTAGGCAAAGCTAAGCTAGGCTAAGCTAGGCTAAGCAAAGCTAAGCCAAGCTAGGCTAAACTGGGCTAGGCTAAGCTAGGCTAAGCTAAGCTAAGCTAAGCTAGGCTAGGCTAGGCTAAGCTAAGCTAAGCTAAGCGAGGCAAAGCTAGGCTAAGCTAAGCGAGGCAAAAGTAGGCTAGAGTAGGTTAGGATAGGTAGAGTAGGCTAGAGTAGGTTAGACTAGGCTAGGATAAAGTAGTCTAGGCTAGGTAGAGTAGGCTAGGCTAGATAGAGTAGGCTAGGTAGAGTAGTCTAGGCTACGTAGAGTAGGCTAGATAGAGTAGTCTAAGCTAGGCTAAGCGAAGCAAAGCTAGGCTAAGCTAAGCTAGGCTAAGCTAGGCTAGGCTAGGCAAAGCTAGGCAAAGCTAGGCTAGGCTAGGCAAAGCTAGGCTAAGAAAGGCTAGGCTAAGCAAGGCTAGGCTAAGCTATGCTAGGCAAAGCTAAGCTAAGCTAAGCTAGGCTAAGCAAGGCTAAGCAAAGCTAAGCTAAGCTAGGCTAAACTAGGCTAAGCTAGGCTAGGCTAAGCTAGACTAAGCTAGGCTAAGCTAAGCTAAGAAAAAC
This sequence comes from Picea engelmannii, assembly GCA_009831015.1. Classification (NCBI taxonomy): domain Eukaryota; kingdom Viridiplantae; phylum Streptophyta; class Pinopsida; order Pinales; family Pinaceae; genus Picea; species Picea engelmannii. The sequence goes on along the minus strand of ML828184.1, from coordinate 76,712 downwards.
TAGGCTAGGCTAGGCTAAGCTAGACTAAGCTAGGCTAAGCTAAGCTAAGCAAAGCTAGGCTAGTCTAGGCTAAGTTAAGCAAAGCTAGGCTAGACTAGGCTAGGTTTGCACCCAATTCGTCACTAGGTGAGCAAATTAAGAGTGCTTACATGCCCAGTTGGGCTCTGCTAGGCATGACAGCTGTGAAGTAAAAGGTTAGAAAGAAAAACAACAAAGTTATAAACAAAAATTAAACTAAAACAAATAAAAACTAAAAGCATATGAGAAAATGAAAAATAGAGACAAATGGACCAATATCACCAATGTATAAGYTGATCTGTTGATGAAATCCAAAGGCACAAAGAAGAAAGGGGACGTGGGTCCCTTCTTTCTCAAATGGAAGGCTCTTCAGGCCCTCAAAGCTTGCTCTCCTTACAATGAAAAGATGAAAAATGTGGGTGAAAGAACTCCAAGCTTATTCACTCAAGTGAGGGGTGAATAGCTCTATGAAATGCAACTTGTGATGTGTATTGCCAAAGAATGAGTCCTCAACAATCTCAGCAGCATAACAATACAAATAATTCCTTGAGAAAATGGTGGTCATTCATGGCTTTTTATAGCTAAGCATTGGGTTATTATGTGACCTCTTTTGAATGTGAAAAGGGGCTCTTTATGGCTCAATTAGCTCTTTGACCAGCCCACCATGAGGATTGAGCTCGGATTTGGTGTCAAATCGACTTGGGAGCTGATCCATTAGTGGTTGGGAAGCCGACCAATTTCAATAAATGCGTCGTTTAGCAGGCGCGCGGGTTTTTCGCCCAACAGCCGCGCCTTGTGCACATATGCACGCTTTGTACGTTTATGTTACGCGCATACACGCGCGCACCCAGATGCTGTAAAGCGCCCTTCAAATTTTTGGTCATTTTGTATAGTTTTTGACCCTTTTGCAATGTTGTGGAATTAATCCTGTGCCATGAATGACTCCAGTCCTGTTTTGACGATGTGGAGTTCTTGTCGTCACGTGCAGACAAAATTTTAGTGATAACACTAGGCTTAGCTAGGTTAGGCTAAACTAGGCAAAGCTAGGCTAAGCTAAGCTAGGCTAAGCTAAGCTAAGCTAAGATAGCATTAGCTAGGCTGAGCTAGGCTAAGCTAGTTAGAGTAGGCTAAAATAGAGTAGGCTAGGCTGGGCAATGATAGAGTAGGCTAGGCTAGGCTAGGCTAGGTTAGGATACAATAGGCTAGTCTAGGCTAGGCTAGGATAGAGTAGGCTAGGATAAGTAGAGTAGGCTAGACTAGTCTAGGCTAGGATAGGTAGAGTAGGCTAGGCTAGGCTAGGCTAGAATAGGATAGAGTAGGTTAGGCTAGGCTAGGCTAGGATAGGCTAGGCTAGGATAGGCTAGGCTAGACTAGGATAGTTAGAGTAGGCTAGGCTAGGCTAGGATAGTTAGAGTAGGCTAGGCTAGGCTAGGCTAGGTTAGGCTAGGATAGTTAGAGTAGGCCAGTCTAGGAAGATTAGGCTAGGTTAGGCTAGGCTAGGATAGGATAGAGTAGGCTAGGCTAGGCACGACTGGGTAGAGTAGGCTAGGCTAGGTAGAGTAGGATAGGCTAGGCTAGCGTAGGATAGAGTAGGCTAGGCTAGGTTAGGCTAGGTAGAGTAGGCTAGAGTAGGCTAGGCCAGGCTAGGCTAGGATAGAGTAGGCTAGGCTAGGCTAGGTAGAGTAGGCTAGGCTAGGCTAAGATAGGATAGAGTAGACTAGGCTAGGTAGAGTAGGCTAGGCTAGGGTAGGATAGGATAGAGTAGCCTGGCTAGGTAGAGTAGCCTAGGCTAGGCTAGGCTAGGCTAGGTAGTGTAGGCTAGGCTAGGTAGAGTAGTCTTGGCTAGGATAGGATAGGATAGAGTAGGCTAGGCTAGGTAGAGTAGGCTAGAGTCGGCTAGGCTAAGTATAGTAGGCTAGCCTAGGCTAGGATAGGATAGAGTAGGCTAGGTGTTTGCACCCAATTCGTCACTAGGTGAGCAAATTAAGAGTGCTTACATGCCCAGTTGGGCTCTGCTAGGCATGACAGCTGTGAAGTAAAAGGTTAGAAAGAAAATAAACAAAGTTATAAACAAAAATTAAACTAAAACAAATAAAAACTAAAAGCATATGAGAAAATGAAAAATAGAGACAAATGGACCAATATCACCAATGTATAAGCTGATCTGTTGATGAAATCCAAAGGCACAAAGAAGAAAGGGGACTTGGGTCCCTTCTTTCTCCAATGGAAGGCTCTTGAGGCCCTCAAAGCTTGCTCTCCTTACAATGAAAAGATGAAAAATGTGGGTGAAAGAAATCCAAGCTTATTCAATCAAGTGAGGGGTGAATAGCTCTATGAAATGCATCTTGTGATGTGTATTGCCAAAGAATGAGTCCTCAACAATCTCAGCAGCATAACAATACAAAGAATTCCTTGAGAAAATGGTGGTCATTCATGGCTTTTTATAGCCAAGCATTGGGTTATTATGTGACCTCTTTTGAATGTGAAAATGGGCTCTTTAGGGTTCAATTAGGTCTTTGACCAGCCCACCATGAGGATTGAGCTCGGATTTGGTGTCAAATCGACTTGGGAGATGATCCATTAGTGGTTGGGAGGCTGACCAATTTCAATAAATGCACCGTTTAGTAGGCGCGCGGGTTTTTCGCCCAATAGTTGCGCCTTGTGCACATATGCGCGCTTTGTACATTTCTGTTACACGCATACGTGCGCGCACCCAGATGCTGTAAAGCGCCCTTCAAATTTTTGGTCATTTGTATAGTTTTTTGACCCTTTTGCAATGCTGAGGAATTAATCCTGTGCCATGAATGACTCCAATCCTGTGTTGACGATGCAGAGTTCTTGTCGCCCTGTGTGGATGAAATTTCAGTGATAATAGATGCCCCCTGATGGATGAGGTTAGGAGAAAAACGTATAGCCTAAATCCATCAATGTTTCTTTTACTGAGAATGGTGTTGTAAGGGAGAGCAAGAATGAGACCGTGTAGAGCAATCATTTGGAGAAGAAAGGAACCTATAGATCCCGAATTTCCACAAGGTGTGTATCAATATACAAGTGTGTACAAACGAGGCGGGCATGCCCCATGCTCATGTAGTGTAACTCTGGAGAAAAAATGTCTGAAATGTTGATGTAGACAACTGCAGCGCCCTTGGGGGCGGAATGATAAAGGCAGAAGAAAATTCTGCAAAGGAACATACTCTGAACCAGCGGTAATGGTCACGGAAGTAAACAGCGACGGTGATATGGGCATTGGTGGCCCGACCAAGTTCAGAGGTCTTCAGCAACTGATAAGAAAAACTGCAATAGTCGCAAAGTAAGACCCACCGCAACATGAGAAAGTGTTGGCATCGAATGTTATGGGGGTCAACGACATCAGGGAGMAATGGTAGTTCCCTCTGTGCCGTCYGAGATCTCTCATTGAATGGGAAATGAGAATCAATATACTGTCACCCTTTTGGAAAAGTGTGCTGATGTCGACAAAAGGAGGACGCGACTCCCAGAAGCAAAGGGCTTCACGGAATCTACTGTGGTAAAGAAGTGGAAGAGGTACACAGATGAAGTCAAGAAATGGGAAGACTCGAGACTGCCCTTGGTTGGAGGGTATATGATAGAATGAATGGTCGCAACCGTGTAACAAGATCAAGTGTCAGGGGGATGACAAGATCAGGGATAAGTTGTGCCAGAGGCAGGACAAGGTGAACAAATTCAGAGGAGAAAGGGAAGTGACCGGGGTAGTACTMTGAAGATATAGACGATGTCGGCGGGGGTAAATGAGAAGTAATGCTCCAACCAAGGGCGACATGGGTTGCATGTGGCCAAAAGGAAAGTAGGTCGCCAACAGTGACGATAAAAGCAAATAACTGGGAATACAGGTGTTTGTACAAGAAATAATGAATAAATTGGGGAAAAAATGTACAAATACAGAAACGGGTGCCCCAGTGTGAAATGAGTGCCCCAGGGAGAGCAGAAATTTCTTGGAAAACTGATGAAGGGTGGGGGCCCCATTGGCGAGTTTCTGTATGAGGTAGGTGAAATGAAGATAGGTTCGCAGATGGGCAAAATGATGGTGGATGAAATGGTGGGTTCATGAGCCTGCGGAGGTGCAGGTAAAGAAAAGAACATGACCATAAAGCGATGTGCTGGGAGTCCATATGGGAAGCTAGCAAAATGAGGAGAGGAAGTATGTGGTTAATTCGCAACATGATGAAAGACTATCGGGACTCCCATCCCTAAAGGGTAATAAAGAGCAGCATGAGTGTCAAAAGTGCAAAAAGGTTCTATGAATGAGACAACTCATGTGGGTAAGAAAACTACCGGGTACCAGTACCAAAAATGCAAATGGAGGTGTGAGTACTGCAGAGCCGGAAATGGTTATCTTAAAGACCAAACTCAGGGGGTGTGACTGAGAATGTAAATGAAATACCGCGGGAGAGACTACATGCCAGTGCTGAGTATATACCTGAAGGAATGATGTGAAGAGATGATGACCAAGTACCTGCACACAGAACAACCAAATACCCAAAGTGAACCATATCTGTAGATAATAACAAATATGAACATGTATGAGATAAATGTGACAATGTGCGTGCGTACCTGGCCATGATATGAAAAAAAGGCACCCTGGGGGCTTAGGATGAAAAGTGGCCCGGGGATAGTCATGATGTAGGTGGTGGGACGCTGATCCCATGGCTGAAGACGGTTCGAAAAATGGATGCCGTGGGCTCCCGGAATGGTGAGTGGAAGTTTGGCAAAAGGCCTATATATAGCTGTAGGGCCCACATTGCCACCTCATTTGTACCTGCTGCTTCAGTGAGTTTCCGAGCAGATTCAGAAGAGATTGCGTGATTCTGAGAGCACGAGGTATCCGATTCACGACGTGCGAGTTTCTGGTTAGTGGTCTGAACATCCTGCATAGCTATAGGTTTCCAATTTTTGGGCAGGGTAGGTACGGGGGGTCGTACGGGAGTTTTAGGGGGTTTTTGGGTAGAGGATGGGACCACATGCGTGGGCGAATCAGTGGAAGGTGCGCATGTGTGCGCGCCTATACACGGAGTAAGTGTGCATTAAGGCGCGTGTGTAGGAATTTAAGGCGTGCCCTAGGGGCACGCCTGTGGGGTATACAGGCGCGCATGAGTGCGCACCTGTGGGGTGAAAAGGCGTGCTTACGAGCGCGCCTGTGGGTATGACAGGCGCTCCCTAGCGCGCACTTGTATGGTGAACATGCGCGCTCATGAGCACGCATGTGGGAAAAACAGGCGCGCACACATGCGTGCCTGTATAGTGAACAGGTGCGCATGTGTGCGCGCTTGTGGGTGGTAAAACCGCACCTTTGAGGCAAGGTTTCAGGGTGAAAAATTAGCTTATTTGATGTATTGGGTGATTGCCTAAGCTAATATAGGACTCTGGGTTGTGTGCAGGTGGCGAGCAGTGACCATGGATGTGCGGTGGCATGAGCGGGACTGGTCACAACTACGAGATGATGTGGCCGATGCGAGGCCTGCAGTTCAAGCGTCTTTAGCAGCCAGTGGGTTGCTAAAGTTTTTTGAGTGCCCTTTGATACGATCACAAGAGTATTTGCTCCAGTTTCTGATCGAGATGTGGAGCCCAGATCAACACTGCTTCCTCGTGCGAGGAGAGAAGATCGCCTTCACTGAGGTGGAGGACATCTACTTCTTGATAGGGCTCCCCTTCTGGGGAACACCGTTGCCGACAAATCCTGTGCTGTCGAGGGACACACATTTTTGGACGGTCGTCGAGCGATACTACTCAGGCAAGCATTATATGACTGGGACGGTAGTGAGAATCAGTGGGATAGATGCCCTGCTGCATCGTTGCATAGTAGCGATGATAGTTCGGGTGTATGGATCCCGAGTGCCCCATCGGATTAGTGGTGGTGAGCTGATTCTGATGGAGAGGGTGGTGGTGGGCCGTGAGCGGTTCACCTGGGGTCTGACCCTACATGCACAGATGATCGCGCAGCTGAACCACTGTCGGTCTAGAGGCGCTGGGGAGTTTGCATTTGGCTCCATCCTAGTGGCCTTTTTCTTGGAGAGGGTGTCTATGTTGCACCTGAGGGTGCTACTGGAGGTACCAAGGGTATGAGAGCCGCGCTTGAGGTGGTGGTCACAGATTTTGGTTCGTCACGGTGGTGGCGAAGGCGGACACTACTTTACTGCGCAGGCAGCGCAGATATGGCGGCAGATGCCGTAGGTTATTCTTCAGTTCCCCTATGATGGGGTAGACTTCCGGGGGGACCCGGACATGGTATTGCCTCTTGGGGAGGTTTTTGATCATAGAGGTATGTTGTGTATTTATATGTTTTGATTTACGCTATGATTTTGGTATACTAGTGCATATGTTTGATGTATAGACACTGATACCATCTGTTGTTGCTTGTTTTGTGCATGTGCATATTTGACACCTCGTGGGCGCGAGGTGGAGTTGTACAGACCGCCGGTGCAGCCAGAGGGGAGACCTCCACATGGAGAGAGACATGGACGGGATGAGGCTGCGAGGCGACCTACAGATCCTGCGAGACCGGCGAGGAGGCGTCGATTTGATGACCCTGGTGCGGGGCCATCTCATGCTCCTCCGATGACAGCCGGAGGGGAGTTGGATGATATACTCCATCGGTTTGAGATGGTGTTTTGGGATGTGCCTGAGGGCATGTGGATCCGTATCCAGGACGAGGAGTTCCTGGAGCAGTGTATCGGGTTACCGCCACCATGGCGGTCGATCATGCATTGAGCAACTGTGCTTGCTGCCATGACCAGTGGACGCCTGCCGCCTGGGCAGGAGGGTCCTGCAGGTGCTCCACCACCACCGCCTGGGGCAGGTAGGGGTGGGCCACCATCTCCTCCTAAGGGAGGGGCAGCTGGGGGTGCGATAGAGGCCCCCTGAGTGTATGTATATTTTGTATACTGTTTTGATAGGCTGGTGAGCCGATTTTTGTACCGGGATGTGGCACGGGCCTGAGGGCCGATGTATTTTTGTTGTATATAAACATTCATATGGTCTGAGGGGCTCACATATATATATATGAGTATACATGTTTTTTGGATCCAAATGTGTTTTACATGTGTGTTTTGTGTTGATGTGGATGATGTTGATTCTATCTATATGCTGTGACAGGATATGTGAGATGTTTATGTATGTGTAGGTTGATGTGATATATGTCAATCTAGCACCATGTTAGCTATGTGATATGTTGTTTGATTCAATTCTCTGGGAATATGTGTAAATGTAATGGAATCAAAATGTCGAGATAATAATCTAACCTGCAAGTATTTTCAAAAGAGGCACGGATCGCGTACACGGTACACATTGTTGAGTTGGAGAACGACCAGTTGAGAGTCGAGGAAAACACTAAGGTGACGAATATGATGATGTTGGGCGTCGGTCAGGAGGCCAATGACAGTAGTGTATTCGGCTTGGTTATTGGTTGCTGGTCCTAAACAGATGTCGCTGGAATGTAGCATTTCATGTGAAGGGGTGTAGAGAGCCCAAGCAGCCGAAGCGAGATTTTGTGTCCAACGGCTGGTGCCGTCGGCATAACCAATGTGGTAAGCTGGTGGAGGAGTCATCTGTCAATAGCACAAAGGATAGTTTTAGATGGGGGACAAAAAATATTAAAAACGCTATAAAAGAAAAATAACCTAAAGTAGCGTGACTACATTTAAGCATAAAATTTCTTGAGGTATAACCCATTGACGGGTTCTTTGAGCGTGAGGCCTTCAGGGGAGGCCAGGATGTATGCGCCTTTGGTGAGGCAATGTTGGATGATGTAAGGGCCATGCCAGAGTGATTTAAATTTTCCATGGCCAAAGGTATCATGGGTGATATCATAGGCTAGGACAAGGTCACCTTCGCGAAATGATCGAAGGTTGACATGGCGATCGAAGGTAGCCTTGGATCGTTTTTTAGCTGCCTCGTTGTTCTGTAATGAGGATCGACGATCCTCATCCAGAGACTCCAAGGTCAGCAAGCGCTATTTCATTGGAGCAGTTTCAGGTAAAAGCTCAATTGCGGTGTGAAGGTTGGGAATTTCACACTCGATGGGAAGAGTTGCCTTGACCCCATGGACTAAGTGAAATGGCATGAAACCTGTGGCAGTATTCACTGTCGTTCGATAAGACCATAGCATGGAAAATAACATATGATGCCAATTGGTTTTATGTTTATTGACCGTGCGCTGTAACATGGTCTTGAGGACTTTGTTCACTGCCTCGACCTGTCCGTTTGACTAAGGATAGTATGGTGAGGCAAACTCGTGAGAGAAGCCTAACCGAGATGAGAGTTCGATGAAGATCTCATTCTCAAAGTGTTTCCCGTGGTCGGAAACGAGTTGGAGTGGTACTCCGAACCTAGATATGATGTGGTTGAAGAAAAAATGCACTGCAGTGTCAGCGGTGTTGTTGAAAGTGGGCATATATTTAGCCCATTTGGTGAAGTAATCGACAACAACGACAATGTATTTGTGACCATTGTTGGAGGGAGGATTACAAGTCATAAAGTCGATGCCCCATTTACAAAAGGGGCCTGCAATAATGACAGGGTGAAGAAGAGCGGGGGGAGCGCAGGCTTTGTTGGCATAGAGCTGACATTGCTCACATCGTTTCACGGCATGAATGCAGTCATGAAACAGGGTAGGCCAAAAGTAACTGGCCTGGATAATCTTTTGAGCCGTGGCGATGCCAGAAAGATGGCCTCCACAGGTGCCGCTATGGTAGTCGTTTAAGACTCTTTCGACCTCGTCAATAGTCAGGCAGCGACGAAGAATGGTGTCGATGCCCCACCGATATATGATGTCACCGATAAGGAGATAGCGGGGTGCTTGATGGCGAATGCACCGACGATCATCTCATGATAGGTGATTTCTGAACTTTTGAGTTCATAGGTAGACGAGGAGGTCGCCATACTGTTGTGGGGTATTCTACCCTACGAACTAATAAGCTAGGGCTCTAAACTTATACGCAGATCATGACCCTTAAGATTTAACTTTTAACCTTCTACCCAAAATCTCAACCCCTTTTCTCAAGAAAACACGGGAAGAATAAACCAACCTTTTTCCGACGGTTGAAGTAGATCCTCCGTTGAGTTGTTATCTCCTTGCTGCTGCTTCTCCTTCCACAAAGCTTCCTGCAATCAAGAAAAATTGTGCATGCATGCTACTGATCTACTAGGGGGTTAGAGATAAAACATAAATCAAATATCATAGATGAGACTCATGTATTCGGGACGGGAAAAGTATCTTTTTCATTAATCTCAATATGAACCAACTTACAATGATTTCTAAGATCGACCACCGTTCCACGATCCTGATCCTGGGCTCTTCCTCTTCTTTTTGTCCTCCAACTGCTACTGCATGTATTTCTCCTAAAGCTTGAGGCAAGACTAAAGGGTTGGGACAGAACTGGCTTGGCAATTTGGCAGAGTTTCTTTGCTATGTTTTTCCTCCTTTGAATAGTACCCCGACCCCTCCTTTTATAGGCTAAAAGGATCTAGGGTTTTAGGCAAACTCTCGGCCATGCATGGACGGGAGTTCTAGTTAACTGACAAAAAGCTTTTCGTTCCGTCGGCAACTTTCCATTTTTTGTGATTCTGAAGGCATCCGCGGGCTGTAGTAGGCCTGCTAGCGGGTACCCGCGGGCTGTAGTGGGCCTGCTAGCGGGTACTCGCGGGCTGTAGTGGTCCTGCTAGCGGATGCTTTTTAAAAATGGAGTTTTTAGAAGAGTTGTTCAGCATGGCTTTGGCAATGAAGGGCAATGAGTTGGCCTGATGCCAGGTAATCATGTGTGGTGCAATTTAGGGTTATAACAGATGCCCCCTATTGTGTGAGGTCAGAAGAGCATCTGATGGCCAAAATACATTACCAATCTTTACCAATCTGTACTGATATG
>ML828183.1:80251-101161 GCA_009831015.1 Picea engelmannii | reverse complement strand
GAAACAAGTAAAAGCGTGGTTTTGAAACAACCAAAGCAAACTGAAACAAAACAAAACCTTGTTGCCCCCAATTTAGAGTATGATTTAGTTGAAGATCTTAAAAAATTGAGGGCAAATATTTCAGTTTTTGAATTGTTGAAATTTCCACTTATCCTACAGGAAATGCTCCAAAGCATTGCTGAAAATAGTAAAAAGAATGATGTTATCAACAAGAAATCAGTAGAAATTGACTTAAACAAAGCTAAATATGTCCCAAGTAAAAAGTCATATGAAAACCAGAATAAAAGGGACTCATCAGAACAAACTGTAGGAAATTTAGATAAAATTGTTTTAGGTACAACAATAAAAAATCAGCAGAATTCTATTGTTTTCGCACGAAAAAATGTGCCTCATTTTTTTATTAACTTTTGAAATTTTTAATAGGAATGTACATAACTATATGGTTGATTATGGCACATCGTCAAATGTTATGCCTTTGTTTGTATGCCATAAAATTAACACTGAAGTAAAACCTTATGTTTAAAGATCATTCAGTTACATTGAACTAATGTTAAAGTTATTGGTGAACTCAAAAACGTGTTGATAGGATTATCGTCCACTCCCAAAGTTCATCAAGTAATTCATATTATTATTGTTGACAATCCTGAAGTTTATGGTTTCTTTTAGAGTAGAGATTGGTCAAAATATCTACATGGTTATTTTTCTACAGACTGGTCTCATTTATGGCTGCCAGAAAATGGACAACCCAACAAGATCAGAATAAACATAGAATGATACCTCAAATACACTATTACAGATCTGAACGACCCAAATGAGGCTTTTATTTTTGTTGCAAATTCGATTGAAACACAGGGAATGAATAATGTTTTTGGTAATTTCATGATTGAAATTTCCTCTATCACTAACCCAAAACAACAATCTGAAGTAACAACCTATACTCAGACAACAACTTTGCCAAGTACACCAAAAATTTCTAATGACAAAAAAATATGGTCCTTATATTTTGATGGATCCAAATCCCGAGAAGGGGCAGGTGCTAGTTGTGTACTTATCGATCCCAGAGGTAATAAAACATTTATTTCTTTTCGATTAGAATTTGAATGTACTAACAACACAACATAATATGAAGCACTTCTCCAGGGACTAAGAAAGGCATTGGACATGGACGTGCAAAATTTGGTAGTATTTGGTGACTCAGAAATCGTAGTCAAACAAGTAAAAAATGCAATACATTATTTGTCACTGCATTTGAAGAATTACCAAATCGAGGTATGGGGTTTAATGCATAAATTTCTATAATTTAATATAAATTCCATTCCTAGGATGAGTAATTCAGAAGCTGATTTACCAGCTAATGTTGCTTCTAAATTTTTGCCTGTTTAAGGTCTTTCTCCTAACACCTTCTCGGTCGAATTATTATTTAGGCCATCGATTCTTGACAACATCACAAACTGGCAAGTATTTGATGATGATCAACAGATCATCAATTTTTTTCATATGGAAGACACCTTCCAGGATGTAGTTATCGATGAAAGCACTCATGATGAGAATATTCGAGATTCATGGTAATATCCGATCCTCAATCTCCATAATCATCATCCGAGCTGGTAAACTCTATCCCCAAATATGTTGTGAGATTAGAGAAATTTTATGACCTACATGACAAGTTTAGAGGGGTAGTCAATTGCAAAACAAACGGTTCCTCTTTGTTGTACAAAACTGTAAATTTAGGAACACGAGATAGTCCTCAAAATATCAATCTGGGAAAAGGGTGTTCTGAACAAGAAAGGTATGCTTTTATAAAAAATTTCAAAGAATTTAAATATGTATTTTCTTGGATGTATGATGATTTAAATAATTTTGACCCAAACATCATACAACACGTAATTCCTATGAAACCCCAAAATCAGCCTTTCCAACAAAAATTGAGGAAAAAGCAGCCTAAATTGGAACCTACCGTAAAAAGGAACTAAATAAATTACTTACTGCAAAGATAATTTTTCTAGTTAGGCATACTCAATGGGTATCTAAATTAGTCCCTATAAGGAAGAAGAGTGGAGAAATTCGACTTTGTGTCGATATTCGAAATTTAAACTGAGCATATGATAAAGACAACTAACCTATTCCTCTAATGGAACAAATTCTGCAACAAGTGTATGGTTCTAAAATACTATCTTTATTAGATGGTTTCTCAGGATATAGCCAGGTCCTTATGTTTCCTTCAAACCAACTTAAAACCACCCTTTGTACCCCATGGGGTACCTACGCCTACAAAAAAATGCCTTTTGGATTGGTAAATGCCAGTGCTACTTTTCAGAGAGCAATGGACATTGATTTCCATGGCCTCATCAACCAGTCAATTGTGGTCTATCTAGACGATGTCACTGTCTTTTCTAAAAACAAGAAATATCACCTGTCTCATCTTAGGGCCGTGTTAGAAAAAATCCTAAAAAATCATTCTTTGCAGTAGAAAAAGGGAAATTGGTTGGGTTTATAGTTTCTAAAGATGGAATGATAATTCATCCTGGAAGAACCCAAGACATTTCCAACCTTCCCCCTCCTTCTTCCAAAAAGGCCATGCAATCCTTTTTGGGTAAAATTAATTTTGTCAGACGATTCGTCTTGAGTTTTTCTAAAATGGTTAGACCTCTACAAAATCTGATTAAAAAAGATGTTTTATATAGATGGGGACCACAAGAAAGTCAAAATTTCAATACTATTAGAAAATCCATAATCGAGCCACCTTCCCTAATGAGCCCTGACTTTTCCCAAGATTTTACATTATACACTTTTGCATCTGACAGATCTTATGCCACTGTACTTACGCAGAAAAATACTGAAAGCGATGAGATACCCATCTCATTTATGAGCTCTGCCTTTAAAGGAGTAGGACTAAATTACCCCACAGTAGATCAATAGGCTTACGCTATTTTTAAAGATCTTAAACATTTAAGGTCTTACCTGTTCAAATCCAGGACACACATTATTGTTCCTTATCCTGCTGTGAGAAATCTGTTAGCATAAAAAGAGTTGGGAGATAAAAGGGAAAATTGGATGACATCACTACAGGAATATGACCTCAAAATTGTACCTGCACAAATAGTTAGAGGTCAAGGCCTTTGTAAATTAGTGGCTGATTCAGTTGAGAAATTAGAAAGTGAAATAAATACATCAACTGTAAATCAGTATGATGAAAAACAAATCAACTGTACACAAACTGTGCCCAATTCATGGTATGAGAATATCATATTTTATTTTCTACACAGAACTGCTCCTTGTAATATTGATCCCAAAAATAGAAGAGCACTAAGGCTTAAATTTGCATCTTTCCAATTAATCAATGATATATTATTTTGAAAGAATTTTGATGGTGTCTTTGTGCGTTGTTTAGAAAAAGAGGAATTCGAAAGGGTGTTGGTTGAAACTTCATTACGGTGATGCTGATGGTAATTTTGGTGGAGATACCACTGCCCATAAAGTGATAAGGGATGGCTTCTATTGGCCTACCTTGTTTAAGGATGCCCATACACTGTCCCACAAGTGTATGATCTGTCAAAAGGTTGCAGGACGGGTGAAAAAGGCATCTTTTCCTTTGTAACCTGTTACGGTAGATGCACCTTTTCAACAATGGGGCCTAGACATTATAGGACCAATCAAACCCCCTTCATCACAACAACAAAAGTACATTCTCACAACAACAAAATATTTTACGAGATGTTATGAAGATTTACCATTAAAAGTGGTCAATACAAATTAGGTAGTGTCATTTCTGAACTCCCACATTATCACTCGATTCAGAATTCCTGAATGTTTGGTTTTTGACAACATTTCTTATTTTTCTTCCCTAGATATGAATGTTTTTGCTCCGGAAAAAGGGATCAAACTAAGGTACTCAACTAGCTATTACCCTCAAGGGAATGGTCTGGACGAGTCAACAAATAAGAATCTGATCAAGATTATAAAAAGGATAGTGTCAGAAAACCACAAGAATTGGCACAATGCATTGTACAAAGCACTTTGGGCTGATAGGATAACTCCAAAAGCCTCCATTGGTAATTCTCCTTTCTTGTCCTCCAAAAGCAGAAAGTTTAAGAAGAGGAGTGTCCTCCTCTAGAAAATCAAATAATTGCTCTCTTAAAATTGGAAGAGGTAAGGACGTAGGCAAAACATAAATTGGATCAGCACCATCAAATTGTAAAGAGTTGTTTCGATACAAGTTCATCATCTGAAGAAATTTTAATGTAGGGTATTTGGTCCTCAAATGGGACAAAGCGCACGAGAATAAAGGAGAACACACCAAGTTCCAAAACCTGTGTCTGGGGCCTTTCGTCATTTATGAAAAATTGGGCCCAAGTTATTTTCGGCTACACAACTTGGAGGGACAACCAGACACTTTTCCAGTGAATGGCCAGTCTCTTAAAAAATACTTCACTTAAGAAATTCAGATCCACCCTTTTGTAAATATTTTAATTTGCGTTTTCTTTTTTGATTTTGGTTCTTTTGATTTTGTTTGATTTTTAATTTTTTTTAATTTTTTATTTATTTATTTTATTTTTATGAATGATTATGACTGAATCATTTTTCGTTATTGAAGGGAATTGTATTTTTCATTAGCAGCAGTTGATAATAGTTCAAAGCATCTGAACATTAAGTTCTAAACTCAGATCAGTTACGATAAGTTTTTTGTCTAGTCACTGTGCTCGATTTTCATTAAAATATCAGGGAAAGACGATTATCCTTAAAAAAAACTTCTAACGCCATCCCTGTTTTAATGAGAACAACTTTGATTGCTTCCTCATCCCGGAGATGATTTCTTAACTAAAATATTAATGTCCAAATTATGATGAAAGTCGTCAGAATAGAAAAATAATTATTAAAAGATCAATCCTTCATTGCCTAGCTATGAAATCTTCAGTATCACCCCGCTCTCTTAATATCATGAAGTTTGTGGAATTTTTACAAACAATTATTTAGAGAGTTGGAAGCATTGTAATGTGTGGGAATTCTATGTAAACCCACTGGGACACTGAACAGGTCTGCTGGCAGTGGGTAAATGCACACATGATACCAAGACAACTTCGTTGGGGTACTGAACAGGCCTACTGACAGTGAAGCAATGTTGTGTTCGAAGATCCTCAGGTATGTTTTTTTAAATTGATCAGGTATTAGGATGCTTTTATCATAAATGGACAAATCTTGGATGAGATAGGAGTACTAGAGTGGGTTAAATGACATGCCTGTCGAGGCTATGGACGCCTGCTGGTAGCAATGATGTTGTCAATGGTATTGGAGTCATCTGTATAAACATCACTACCCCTCTGATCTAAACGAGATACCAGATTACAATTTCTTGGACAAAACTTTACCCAATACTATGACTGTGTTATTTTTCTGAGTTATTATTGAAATGCTTGATCTGTCTTTTAATTTATTTTATTAATTATTGTTGAGTCATCTGTTCCTTGATATAAATTTCCGATGATGGAAAGATAAATGCTTCACCCAACGTGTCTCCATTGTTGGCAGCCAATAATTCTTGTAAAAATTGATCTTGGTAAAATGTCGTCGCCAAGGGATAAATTTTTCTATAGCTACCTCCTTCTCCTTACAAACTTTTCTATCCTTTTGGTTTTGAGAAGGTTCATTGGCCTAGCTATGTGTAAGAATTCATTGTTTTAATCTATCATTTGTTTTGTTTAATTTCATGACTGAAAGCATGAAATTATAACAAAATTTAGCTTGAGTAATCATCATACAGTTTGTGATTTCTTTTGTTAATGGGATTTTAACTAAAGGGCATCTATATTATTTTCATAAAACTAAAAGTTTGTAAGATAATCTCTTTTATTTGTTGATCCATTACCATAACACTTGATTTACCCACTTTGGGAGATATGACTTAGTCATTTCTATTATTGGTTATATGGTTTTTACATTTGGTATATGCTTGAATGCGCAGAACCTTGGGTTAACTTCCAAATATAAATTCTACTCTTACCAGTCGTATCACACTCTTGTCACCATGGTACAAAACTAACACACTCACAATTCCACATAACCCTTTGTCATGCATAAATCAGACTTGCATTCATTATTGGAAGAGTTAAGTGGTGGTGTTTTGGGTTTAGTGTTCATTTCACATAATGGTTTACTATCCAGCGTGTCCTCTAGTTATTGCCCACTCAGAGCTCCAAATGTTGGTTATGATAGCCTCCTGAACCCTTAGGCATCGGTTCCCTCCTGATTATGCAGACCTTTTCCTATTGTTTGTGTGTTGGAGAGAAAAAACTACCTCTCTCTACCCTTGATGTTCCTATGTGTTAGTATCTATGGCATCCATGGTAATAATAGAACCCAATGGTTCGCAAACCCTCCTCTCTCATCATGATGCCATAGATGACAATGTCCCCCATGGCTGGGATGTTTTCATCTAATGGTTTGAGGGTTTCAACCTCGCTGTGGCCCAAGATTTCGCTCAGACATTTGATGGCACTAGAGCTAAGGTGGGGGATCTGCAACTAGAGGTAACAGAGGGTTCCATCGCAGAAGCTACAGGACTATCCCACCAGGGAGAACAATGGTTCAAAAATGCCAAAATCGACGGCATGCCTTGGCGTTTTCTCATGGTCTCCAAGAAATCACAGTGTTGTCCAAAAGGTACATCGATTTCCCTTTTCAAACCCGGATGGTATGGAATGATCCTAATTCTTAAGAAATTCATAACTTGTGAAGGTATATATGGATTGATCTTCTTGTATCATATCAGATTGCTTATGGTTTTTCTAGGTTTCAGTCTGAATATGTCGTTTTATCTAT
Organism: Picea engelmannii; assembly: GCA_009831015.1. Lineage (NCBI taxonomy): Eukaryota > Viridiplantae > Streptophyta > Pinopsida > Pinales > Pinaceae > Picea > Picea engelmannii. Next base: position 94,345 of record ML828183.1, on the reverse strand, counting down.
TGAGGAGTTTGTAGAAAATGTCTAAGTTTTACCAAAGCCAAAGGCTGAACCCACTGGCAAGCCTGTTTTACCATGGCCTTGCTTGAATCCTCGTTATTTCACACCTATCTAAGAATGGGGACAGTTGGGAAAGTTTCTCGTTGATAAATAATTTTACCCTACCCAACAATATAATTGAATTACCTCTCCATCATAGTGAAGACCCCAGTCCCTGTAGATCTAAAACTACTCTCTAAAACCTATGTGTTAATACACAAGAAGGCCATGCACCGATGAACCAAACCTTTGTTTCTATCCATAAGCCATCAAGCAAGAATTCGTGATGCGATTTCATGCCCAGAAAGTCTTTGGAAGAAGTTCTAGGTGATTTAAAGGATAAGGTTTCTTCTGCTCCTACTCATGAGCCTATTCAGGTTGTCCCAAGAGAATCGATTGTCAAGAAAAAAGGCAGGTATGCGAAATAGAGTAATTAAGACATGAATTTCACAAACAAGAGATCGAGCAGGCTCATATCTAGAAATTTGAGAAATCGCTAGCAAGATCATCTGAGGTCGATCCCAGCGATCTAGATCGATGATCACTTTTCCGAGGATGAGATTGATAAATTTATTACACAAGAGGATGTAGATGACCAGTTCCAAGGAAATGAAATCAGTACTGAAGCTATACAGTATGATTTTGTTTCTAATCTCCCACCATTCCTAAATAACCAAGAGGGTTTCCTTGGTATACGACACGATATGAAGCAAATTACAGGATAGACCAAAGCGCCCTCTGCAAAACAGAATCAACCTCTACCTACCATAGAACCAGTTCACTGTGAAAACTATCTTGATTGGGTTGAGAGATACTATAGGGATATTCCATATCTTTAAGCACGGTTAAACCAAATGGTAGCATGAAACTCCTTTCTCAAGAGGTAAAATGAAGAATTAAAAGCATGTGTTCGATTGAACGTTGACAAGGAAAACAAGAGGATTAAACAGGTGGGTAATGTAATTATTAAAGACTCAATGAATTTCAACTCTATCATAAATTCAGACTTATCAGATGCTTCTTTTTCTAATCTCTGAAATGGTAAAAAGTTGTTTTGATTCTTTTTTTGTTTTATTGTGTTGGAAAAATAAAATAGATAGATTCATTTTTTATTTTGTTTTTAATTTATGACTAGCTACAGAATCGTAAGATTCTGTAGCCAGTCTATTTAAAATTATTAGCTGGTATTTTTATCTAAAATTCGATTTCGTTTTATCATTTTCAGGAAAACAACAATTTATGATGCTATTTTCAAGGAGAAGGAACCATGGATTAAGCGGTTAATAGCTTAGTAATTTCTCAGTTTTGAGAAAACAATGTCATTTATGTAATTATTTTTTGATATAAACTCCTACAAGAGTATTCATGTTGTTATTCTATTTTCTGCAAAACAAAATTATTTTCAGGGATCATCCTCTATCTTGTATGATAAGAGGTTACTGATCCAAGACATGTTTAAATAGTTGTTGTTGCTTAGTGTAGAGACAACATTTTCTGGACCATAGTATGGACATATAATTTTCAAAGTGATATGGGGAAACAATTTACTATTGGCTTTAGACATGTGTGAATTGTGCAATGCTTGCTTCATTGTATTCTCCTATTATTTCTATGTTATGAAATGTCACTTATGTTGATTTAGCTTTAGTCTTTTCCCCATATGATGTTTCATATCGTTGATTATTTAAATGTTGTCTAAAATCTGTTGATCTAGTTTCTACCTGTGATCGATCAACTATTTAGGTATTTTTGAGTTTTCTTCTGATATTAAATGGTTGATAACATCACTGCTCAGAATTGAGATTTATTTCATTCTAAGCTATTGGTTATCACGAGGTCACATGACATATAGTTATTTATCTTTCTGCTATTATAATTTCACTCCAAAATATCAAACACTTCCTTGAATTTCTTCAAGAAGCACTATTGTTTTTTTCTATCATAGGTTTCCCTTAAATGCAGGACAAGCATGAGCTCACACAACACAGAGAGATAAAATTAGTTTTTTTGATCAGCTAGAGGTTAGTCTATGTGTTATTTATTTAAATTATTTATGAATGAATAATGATTGTGTTATCTAGACATTAATTAGCTTTGTCTGTTTTCGTCAAATTATTACAATTATATTCATTCGCTATTTAATAGTTTGATAGTTTGATCATTAGAATAAGTTTTTCTTTTGCTTAATCATTTTAAGAAACATCATCTCAAACAATCACTTTCACAAAGCTTTGTTTAAAATTTGCAAATTGTATATCATCATTGTATATAAACACTCTTGTTGTACATTTGTGATTAATGTATTAATTGTTAATATTGTACCTTTAGATTAGTTTATTTCCTTTCATATTTTTTAGGACCCTAGTTGGCTAACGGAGCCATTAAACCCATTAGGTTAGATCATACCAAATGACTTGGGTTAATTATAAAACCCCGGTTCGGATCTAACCTTCCAGTTGACGATGTGTCACTTACGTCCATCAACACAACCCTAGGAAGCACCAACTCCCTTATTTTCACACTTTACTTGGTAAAGGATTTGAATCCTTCCTTGCTCCTCCCTTCCACCCTCACTGCATAAGTATCTTCAACTTTCCTTCTTCGACTCTTTTTTTTCTTTTGATATTCTTATCTGGACTGTAGAGACAACTTCTCTTTCATCGTTCTTTATTGTTTATATAGTTTTCCAACTAGTGTGAGATTTGAAGCATTGTGTCCCTTTGTTTGAACCATTGAACCTATTTATTGAAATTTAACAATAATAATGTTTGTCTTTTAATTTATAATTAATATCTTCCTCTATTATTATTCACACATTTATCGTGAAATATTTTCAATTAGTAAGAGGGATTTTCATAAATCGATCACAGGTATGGATCGATTTCTTTTAACTCGATCCCATGCCTCTTTATTCAATTCTTATGCTTCTGTTGCGTCCTTAGTTCTCCAACATATCATATTTGAGATTTTACCAGATCTATGTATTGTTATGGTGTTCTTATTGAGTTTCCTAAAGGAAACATAGTTAAACCTCAGATGCTTTATATTTCCTTTATGTGACCGTAGGCTCAAAATCAAAGCTTATTCGTTCCAAGTGTTGTTCTGTTAGCGATTTATCTTTTCTCCATATTCTCCTACATGGGATCGTATGTTGTGGCTAATAGCTTAGGGCACAAATCATGTTCTACACTCTAGCCCGAAATCACTTTTTATTCACCAAGTGACCACATATTGTAACCATGAGCTATCCCAGTTAGCACTTAAACCAACACAACTTCATAACGTCCATATGAATTTGACCTATGATCAAGAGCGAATACATATGAGGCTTTATCGCATAAGTTCAATCTCATTCATCGATTCTTTATCTTTTGATCTTGATCTGATTGTGTGGAGATAATCTCTTGTTGAATGGACAATTATTGCTTATCTAGAGGATAAAAAAAATCGATGGTCATGACTTAATATGTGGTTGAGTGGACGGTCCACACTCTTTCAACATAGTGGTGCTTTAAAATTTGGCCATTGTGCACTTTCAATCCTAAAGTGACACATCATCAATTTTAATTGATGGTCCAGATTAAAATCGCGTTGTCTCATCCTCACTAACGTATGCGCAATTTAAACTGCGTTTCTAAACTTTCATCATTGATTTAACCTTCTGACAGATGGTCATATATATACCAACACATTTTTCGTTGAAATTTTGGGCATGCTGATGTCACCAATGACAATGTGGAAGTGTAGTGTGTGTGCTAAGTGTCATACTGATTTGTGACTTTCATAGACCTTATGTGCCATATGAATTTTTACACTTGTCATCAGTTGATTAGGCCACGTTTCATCTTTGTATTACTATGTGTCTTGTCCTAGATTCAAAATGAATAGTCTTCGATTCTTTGTCTTCGGAGGGATGCCACTTCCACATTCTTCACCTCTCCAAAAGGATGGTATCGAATGTAATATTCTTCGATTATTTGTCTTCGAAGGGATGCCACTTTGACATTCTTCAGGTCTCCGAACGGATGGTATTAGATAGAGTATTCTTCGATTCTTTGTCTTTGGAGTGGTGCCACTTCCACATTCTTCATCTCTCCGAATATATGGTATCGAATGGAATATTCTTTTTTGATACTCTAATTTCAGAGTGTTATGAAAATGCTTTTCCATTGGACTTCGAACACTTTCCTACGAACACCAATTAATAGTCTCCATGTGTTACGACCTTTATGGACATCGAATAAAGGGTATCGATGAGGAATACTTTGTTTCGATACTCTGATTTTGAAGAGTTAAAACAACCCTTCTCCACTGGAATTCGAACAATTTCCTCTGAACACCAATTAATAGTCGCCATGTGTCATGAACTTTCTGGACATCGAATAAAGGGTATCAATGAGGAATATTTTGTTTCGATACTCTGATTTTGGAGTGTTAAAACAACTCTTCTCCACTGGACTCTAAACACTTTCCTCCAAACACCAATTAATAGTTGCCACATGTTACATTTCTGATTCATCAATCATGATCACCCCAAGTTAATATTCACCATTTGTCTAGTCTTGCTTCAGACCCACTTTGTATTTATATGGTGCACTCCTTCTCGATCCGAATAGCCCACACACCATTGATTTACCTTGCTATCGAACGATCATTACCTGCTTCGGAACTTCATTCCTTTCACCCCACTTATCCTATCCTTCCACTTCATCATCGACGGTTGAGACTGAATATAAGGTCTGGCCTTGATATAATGACCCAGATTTTTCCCAAACTGAGAATTAACGACTCATGTAACTCGATCCCTTACAAAGGATTATTCTGTGTAGGATCTAGCTTCTGCGTGATCTGATAGTCCAGGATTGTCCTGAGAATGACATCAACGAAAAAGATTCTTCCTTGATTATTTTGGAGTTTATTGCGGGGATTTAAATCCCAACAACACTTCTGTACTGTTCTCTCCCTTTTGAGATTTCCTTTATCCTTTCCATATTCTGATTTTGTGTGTGTATTCTTTGTAGAATATCCCCACTATATATCTCAATTTTTAGGAACATAGGATCATTTGTTGATCGTATGATGATAAAAAATGATCACGAATTTATTCTGCCTCAAGGTGATCTTCCTTTTCCCCAAGGTTGATCTTCCTTTCTCTCTTATTACTGTCCATGTTTGACTCATGTTTCCATCAATGACAACACACAATCAATAAATCCAACATTTCCTACACTATCGAAACTACAAAACCTTTTTCACCCAACCATTTTGGCCATACTCCTACTAACTCCATTGGATAGGGGAACCCCTCCCCATCCCCCAAAGTAACTTGCACAAGCGTGCAACCTATCCTTTCACACAAACCACCCTTGCATCTTATGTAAAACATTTGTCCATTATACGCACCATTATCTGAAAATCCTCTAGTTTTAGGAAGAGAAAAATTTAGGGACTATATATCTCCCTATTGATATTATGGTAGCTACATGAGGTATTAAGCTCTACGTGTAACCTTTGATGAGACTAGAATATTTTGAGAAGCAAGAGAAACCCTAAAACATTGCATAATAACCCTAGAAGATAAGTCAGCTCAATAGAATAATTAATATTGAGTTATTAGTCTCCAGGAAGAGAATTCAACCAAGTTAGGTCACTTGGAGGACTATAAATAGAGGGCTCTAGAGTTCATTTGTTACTCTCACACTCATAATTACATAATACCAATGGTGCGCAAGTTTGGAGAGAGAGTGTAGTTGCAGCTGCTACAACTGGCATCTTGGTTATGGTTTGGAATTTCTAGTTGGTATTTGGTTATTCCTGCTTGGGGGGATAGCCTTAGAGAAAGGTGCGCTACCTTGGTTGGCTATTGGATTTCTTTATAAATTATTCTGTCTGTCAAGGTTAAGGTGCTTTAGGGTGGCCTTTGTGATTATGGTTGGGTGACAATATATATTGTCTATGGTGAAACGAGAACACCTATTTTTCTAACAGGTTATGGGCCCACACTATCTTCGGATAGTCTAACCACTGTAAGATAGATTGGGAGGATTTGATAAGTCGAAGTTGTAGTTGCAGTCAAAGTTTTGCTGCAACAATAAAACCCTAACCCTCTTGTTGAGGCACCTTAAGTGAAGATCTTGACCTAATTCTAGGATAGCCTAGTGTGCCCTAGCCTAGCGCACCTCTTAGTACTCTCAACAAGCCAAGGAGTCAAGTTTGATTTTTTGGTCAAATTCAAAGTCAAAGGTTGACAAAGTCAAAGTAGTCATGACTTACTTTATGAAGTCAGAAAACAAGTTAGAAGGAAAAAGGATTGACCTCATCCTTGCTAAGAATAAATTGTTGGATATCGTGAAAGGAAATATCATGGAACCGCAATTTGAAGCATGAAAAGAGAAGGAACCTCATAACATTGCAGTTATGGAGAAGTTCAAGGACAATGAAATCAATTTTATGAGTATCATAGTGGACTCTGTAAAATACCACTTGATACCCTACATCTCTCATCTTGACTCATCTAAGAAGATGTATGATGCCCTAACTAACCTATTCTCAGTCAAAAACATTGGACAAGTAATGAGTCTGAAGAATGAGCTTTGTGACATGAAAATGAATGATGATGACATCATAAAAACATACTTTGTAAGAATATCTCAGTTAAGAGATCAACTACAATCTATTGAAGAAATCATTTCAGAAAAGGAACTAGTAAATATAGTAGTTAGTGGCATTCCCAAGACATGGGATGCATTTGCCGCAAGCATGAACACAAGAAAGGAGTATCCCACATTTGAAGAGATTTGGACTTGCTGTGCACAAGAAGAATCAAGGATTAGCGCAAAAGAGAAATTCCAAAAGAAATATGATGATCAATCCTTCACATCAAAGTTCAAGAATTTCAGGAATAAGAGGAAGTTTGGGTTAAGGAAGAAACCAAATCAAGAAAAGGATATGTCAAAAATACAATGCGTCAATTGTCGAAAATATGGTCACTACACGAACCACTGTCCTGAGTTAAATAAAAGGAAGGAAACACATGAAGCAACAATTTACGAAGAAAAGGAACCCTCAAAGAAAGTTAAACAAGATGAAGCAAACTTCTTCTTCTAGTCAAGGTAACAATATTCTTCTATAACATAGTTCTTGTACATACCATGTTTACATAGTTCCTGTACATATCATGTGTATATATTTCTTAAGATAAGATGGTTAGTGAAGCACTACCTATGGAAGAATAACAAGATAAGGATGGTTATTATGATGACTACAAGTCAAGTATTGTACGTGAAAAATATGAAGTACGTTGACAATCTTTGGTGACAAATTCCTGAGGAATCTAATATATAAGTAACAACTTCCAGATAGGCCGAAATCATAATCAAACTTAAATAGAATTAGAGGAGTTAGACTTGAAGGAAGTCAGAAATAAAAAGGAAACCGAAACAAGATTATGACACTTTGTAGAAACCAAGGAGAGACGCAACAGATGGAAGCATGGAATCTCTCAGATGGAAGGAGATGACCACATAATTCCAAAAGAAGAGCATGCATATTTCTCATTCAGGCATGAAGCTGGGATTAGGAGGGAGATAATCCCCAACGATATGATCCATTGAAGAATCTGTGAATACCATAAAGTATATTTCCATGTTCCCCATTGAAAGTAACAAACGTGATAAGCAACATGTGTTCAAATTGACTCTAGAAGAAGTCTTCTTTGAAAATAAGCCTTAAGTATCCTTGGTTGTCCATCTACATCTATGTTCCTATGATGAAAGAAATAAGTTGGAATCTTCTGGAAGGAAGGGCATGGAATCTATAAAAGAATCCATGGACCCCAAAGTTAAAGAGGGACATGAGGAAGGACATGAAGATTCCAAAAAAGAAAGAAAATCCAGAACAACTAGTTATTATACCAAGAATCATAAGACTACCAACATGGATTGAACCCACTAGAATCGGTCAAGCAGAAGGAATGGAAATTGTGATGAAGAATAATGTATGCAAGAGATTGTGAAAAATACTTATGAATGGAAGCATTGCGATATTCAGAACTAGAGGTTCTTCCAGAAGGAGGGAGAAGACTACGATGACAACTTGTTCCAGTAAACCAGATATACCTCTATCTGAGCTATTATATCTCTTGCAATATCCATGGGTTGGAGTTTACATCAGATAAATGTAAAGATTGTTCTTCTGAAACAAAGTAATTGAAAAAGAAGCATATGTAGAGCAATCTAAAAGTTTTGAGGTATACCAAAAGGATACCCATGTATGCACATGGAAGAAGACCTTGTATGGATTCAAACAACTTGATGCAGAGTAACTCATATACAACAAAAGTGTGGCCAAAAATTCGTATGACAAAGAAAGTGTATCAGAATGGTTACTCAGAAGTTAGGGATGATGGATTGCAAATCCATGGAAAAATCCCATGATAACATATCTGAAAAAGTTGAGAGACTCTAATCCAGTAGATCCATCTTTGTATCAACAATTGATTGGCTCGTTAATGTATTTGGAGAATACTCAGTCAAATATTTTCTTTATGGGACGTTTGAGTTATGATATACAATTGCATCGATTTATCAATTCAGATTGGGCATAGAGTGCAGATGACAGAAGAAGTGCTACTTGGATATGTTTAAGTTTGAGATTTTCCATGATGTTATGGGATAGAAGGAAACATAAGTCTATTGCACTCAGCAACAGAAGCAAAGTATATTACAGTTTGTGATTCTTGTATGGAAGCAGTGTGGCTTCGTAAGTTTCTTTTTGGACTATTTAATCAGGTGTTGAATTTGACCGTGATATATTGTGATGATTAGAGCTATGTGAAGATTTAAGAGAACTTGGTGTTCCATGACAGGTCAAATCACATTGAGATCAATAATTATATTCTCTGTGATAAAGTCCAAAGGGGAGAAGTGGTTCTCCAGTATATCTCCACATATGAGAAGATAACATATATTTTGGTTAAATCCTCTGTTCAAGATGAAAAGATTGCGTACTTAAGGGACAAGCCGGGGATTGTGGAGTTGAATTCCTTATTGAAAAAGGAAGAGATTACTCCCAAGTTGGGAGGGAGCACTGATATGTTATTGATTTATGGGAAATAATTTTATAGTTTAGAAAATGGTCCAGGTTGGGCAGTCACCTTCCAATCCAAAAATTGGCCCAAGATTTCTGACAGAAAAACATTTTCCAGTTTGGAAAATGGTCCAGATTGGACAATCATTTTTGTAATGAAAATGGTCTAATAGATTGTTGATGTACAATAGACAATGATTCCCCTTGTGTCTAGTGTGGGGGAATGGTATAAGACTACCATTCTTCTTGGAATTCACTCTAAGTAGTGTTCAAGTAGAATGGTCCACCTCGTCTGGCAATCATTCTTTCGAGGTTCACAGTTGTGAGTATTTTCGAAGAATGGTCCATTTTGGAGGTTGGTGCAGGACAATCATTTCCATAGGAAATGGTTTGGATAGTCATTCCCTAGGGAAGACTCATTATCTGTAGGTTGCATCATGATTAGTGTTGAAGGAATGGAACAGTTAGGTGAATGGTCTAGGTTCAGTAATCAGGGACATGCATTCCTAGGGAAGACTCATTCTCTCCAGGTTGCACTATGATTAGTGTTGAAGGAATGACCCAGCTAGGTGAATGGTCTAGGCTAAGAAATAAGGTAAAGTTATTATTCTATGCTTGAGAAGAATAGTCCAGACAACCCATGGATGATGTTTAACTTTTTGAGGGAAGATGCTCTTCCAGATCTCACAGATGTGAGTGGAATAATGGCCCAGATGACTCAGTTTGTATCATGATATTATTTATGTAGGCTGATATCAGATGATATGATTGTTGTATGTCTCTGGATAGTAGTTGTATGATACTGTGGTGGATTTGATCCACTAGTAGTGACTGTGTCACTAGTTAGTAGTCGTGTGCTACCATGTGTGGTTGTGTACCATTGGATAGTAGTTGTGTACTACTATTGGATAGACAAAATTGTGTTCTATTGTATGGAATTGTTCTGATTTCCATTGTAATATACTGATGGACATACATTCTCCAGGAGGAGAATGGTCCAAGCAAGATTGATTATTGGTGGATATACATTCTCCCTATGGAGAATGGTCCAGGTTGACAGATTGTTGATGTACCATGGACAATTATTCTTCTAGGACATATTTCTGGATTAGAAGAATGATTTGTCTCCTTGAGTTCACAGTAGTGACCAGAGTGGAGAGATTGGTACAAGATAAACATTTTCCCTGAGTTCACAATAGTGGCTAGAGGGAAAATGGTCCAGGATAGTCATTCTTCTAGGACGTATGCCTGAATTAGAAGAATAGTACTTGTAGCCCATGGAGTGGCTTCCAACATATGTTGGAACAATTATTCTTCTAGGACATATGTCTAGATTAGAAGAATGGTTCTTGTATCACTCTGTGGAGTGAGTGACTTATTCATCATCATGCCTGATTACTCAGATGGAGTATGGCTTTGAGAGATGATGCAGTTGATTCTATCAGATGATACTGATAGTGATGATGTTTCTCATGAGTTGATATACATGATCATGAGATAGCTTATGTGGCTATGATGATGCTATCGGTTGAATGGACTGTTTGTGCTCAATACCATTTCCTTTAATAACTCCCTAGCTAGGAGGGAGTGTTGATATTATGGTAGTTGTAGGAGGTATTAACCTATACGTGTAACCTTTGACGAGAATAGAATAATCTAGGAAGTAAGATAAACCTTAAAACATTGGAGAATAACCCTAGAAGACAAGTCGACTCAAGAGAATAATTAATATTGAGTTATTAGTCTCCAGGAAAGAAGTTGGCCAAATTAGGTCACTTGGAGGACTATAAATAGAGGGCGCTAGAGCTCATTTGTTACTCTCACACTCACAATTGCATAAGACCAATGGCGTGGAAGTTTGGAGAGAGAGTGCAGCTGCAACTGCCGCAACTAGCATCTTGGTTATGGTTTGGAATTTATTCTTGGTCTTTGGTTATTCTTTATTGGTGCGCTAGCCTTTGAGAAAGGTGCGCTACCTTGGTTGGATATTGGATTGATTCTAGAATTATTATGTATGTCAAGGTTAAGGTGCTCGGGGGTGGCCTTTGTGCCTATGGTTGGGTGACAATATTGCTATATTGTCTATTGTGAAATGAGCACACCTATTTTTCTAACACTTCCATGGGATAATTTTCCATGCTTTTTCCAAAAAAAATATTTTCCGATTTCCATTTTTCCTAAAAGTAATTTGCCCAAATTCTATAAAATAAAATTATTTTACCTTAAAATAGCTCAAATTTTATAGAAACTATATAAAATCCTTAGAAATTTGAAAATTTTTACAAAAATATCACCAAACATTTTATACTTTTCATATTAAGGACTTGTAATATTTTCCAAGGTTTCTACATTCTAAGATAAATTTCCATCCTTAAAATTATCCTTGGTTTTATGATACCTTTGTTGTTTCTTATCAACAACATATGCTGACCAATCACCCAATTGACCTAAGTTAGCACATGTGGCCCCAATCCCACATGGATAACATGGAGTTTAGTACCATTTACCATATGTCCACCTTGGTAGGATCTATGTCTTACCAAAACCCCTCATTTTCATCAAGCATTGTGTAACAATACCCAACCTTAGACCTCCTAGGCTATGCCACAATTAAACTCTTGCAAAACTTAATACATTGTAGCATACCCGACCCTCTAGGCCGGCCATGCCAACCTCATAAAAACAACAATACCATCTGTATATGTAATAAAATTTAAAAGAGACAAATGCATTATGCCAATATACAGATTCATGCGAAAATAATTGTAAGCCTATACATACAACATACACAGGAAATACTCATAAATATAAATACACAACATGCAAATGAATACATAATCGATACTTATCTTTTTATAAAAGACCACCAACTGTGTGCAGACCTTCCACGATCATACCAACCTTAGACCATGCTTCTCATCACTCTCAGTAGTGGGTCACCCCCGAGATAGGACTAAACTCTACTCGGGTAAAGGGATTCCTAGGCTAGGATGAAACACCAGAAAGTTACACAGTCAACAGGAAAGATTTCGTCCCACTAGCCAACTCACACTAATATCCTACAACCTCTCATTCCACACATGCCTATCCCACCCCAGGAAGTGTGCCCCTTCTCTACTCAACAATCCTTCAGTTGCTCGACTTCCCTTCCAGGGATTTAGCAACATTCCATACATGAATTCTTAGAGAACTATAGTTGTAGTTGGGCTCCCTCAGGAAATCACATTCCCAGCAAAATCTCTCACCTAGAGAGAAATTCTCACATGCCTGACAACCTGCCTCTTCAGTCCCGCAGGCCTGACAACCTGCCACTTCAATCCATCTCTCTAGACAACTAGGTACAGGCTCAGGTGAAGGAAACAATAGAAAATGGGTATGGAACATGTGATGGAAACAACAACAACCCTCGGGTTTGGTTTATGCACAGCCCATCAAAACAAGGTATAGGTGCGCTACTCCTCCCAGGATGGGTACGGTTCATTGTTGGTAACAAGAAATACACGGGGTAGCTCAGAGTTCATGCAAGTTCCAGAGGTGTGTGAATGATGCATAAGTTGACGATGGAGGAAATGGCTGCGTGCATGCTGAGTGAGAGTGAATGCATTGGTGAATGGGGAAGTATGGGAAAATAGTCTAATTTGCCCCACATATATTCACATGCACCCTGATTGACACATGTCTCTCCTGGAGCTCGTTTCTCTCCACTTTTGATTCATTCACCCTCCCATAAGAACATAGGATAAAATAATTATCCTCACCATACTCTTAAGGAATAATATTATAATATTCCCTTGGAGATAAGCCCTCTATCTTAGCCCATTTTCTAGGCTCTTAGCCCCTCCCTTTTCCCTTCCTAGTGGAGTTTAGTCCCCCATACTCTTTTATTGTGGTCATTCTACATGCAACGATGTATTATATTAATTATATGAGTGTTTACATATACAAAATTAGGCTCACTAGACTTTAGCATATAGGCTCTCCGACCTAAACATCACATAAGCCTCTTATCTTATAATCACTTGGCTCACTAGCCTATAGAACATATTTACAATTAAATGGGGGCTTGGTCTTGGGGTATTAGAATCCCCTCCCCTTATTTTTTCACTATCCTCAGTGCAATATGTATATACCTTCAACACCAATATTTTCAAAGATCTTCAAAAAGATGTGGGTACTCTGCCCGCATAGAATCCTCGTGCTCCCAAGTCACATCCTTAGGACCGTACCAGGTCCATTGGACCTTTACTATCTCTATGGATCAATTACAGATCTGTTTGATCTTCTAGTCCAAAATGCACATTGAATGGACTTGAAAAGCGCCTTCTTGCTCCACCTGAATCACATTCCAATCATTAACATGATTAGCATCAGATATATACTTCTTGAGAAATGATACTGGAACACATTATGAACAAACATTGATGCAGTTAATGCAAGCATATAAGACACAATCCCAATCCTCTCTAGGATTTCAAATGACCCACAATAATGAGATGCCATCTTTGAACAATTTCCCAACTTTAGGGAACTTAAGTTGGTCTTCACTTTCAACAATACATGATCACCCACTTTAAATTCCCTATGAGTTATGCCCTTATCAACATAGATTTTTTGCCTGTCTTGAGGAGCCTTTAAATTATGCCTTATTTTTGACATCTTCTCTTCCATTTCCCTAAGCAACTTTGGCCCAACCACTACTCTATCTGTTGGGTTGTCCCAACTTAGTGGTGTGTTTCACTTTCTGCCATACAATGCTTCAAATGGGATCATATTTAGTGATGCTTGGTACCCATTGTTGTAAGAAAAATATACCAAGTGTAGATAGTCTTCCCATTTTGATGGTTGATCCATCACATACATCCTCAACATATCCTCAATCACTTGATTCACCCTCTCTATTTTCCCATCAGATTCTAGATGATAAGTTGTGCTAAAATTCAAGTTTGTTCCAAATCCTTTGAATAATCCTTT
>ML828183.1:60214-78973 GCA_009831015.1 Picea engelmannii | reverse complement strand
TTGATGTCTTCATCTTTAATTCTTACCTTATGATAACCTGACATGAGATCAATCTTGGAGAATATTTTTGCATTCTTCAACTGATCAAAGAGGTCATCAATCCTTGGCAAAGGATACTTATTATTTACAATTACTTTGTTCAACTACCTGAAATCAATACAAAGTCTCAATGTTCCATCTTTCTTTTTCACAACTAAAACTGGGGCACCCCAAAGTGACACACTTGGGCATACATACCCCTTCTTCATAATATCCTCAAGATGCATTTTCAACTCGTTTAATTCTGGGGTACTCATCCTGTAAGGAGTATTGGTTACTGGAGCTGCTCTAGGCATCATATTTATGGAGAAATCAATGTCTCTTTTAGGGGCTATTCCTGGTATTTCTTTAAACACATCCTCAAAATCTTTTAGGATTGCATAATCTTTGATCTTTGACACCTTATCCTTAGGTGTTTCTTCCATATGGGGTGAAAGTATTTGACAACCCTTTCTGTAACACTTCTTCAGCTGCATTGCTAAGATTTCTCTGACAATTACTGTCCGGGGAATTCCTTGCACTGTCCTTAGGTTTCCTTCCTCATGCAGGAAAGTAAATGTCTTGTTATGATAATGTAAGACACCATGGTGTTGGTCCAACCAATCCTTACCAATCAAACAATCATAGGAACCTAAAGGCAAGATGTTCAAATTTTCCTTGGTGCTCAGCCCATTCATGCCCACTGGACATGACGCAACCATATCATTAACCTTTCTTTTGGCTTCAGTAGCCAGCTGCACCAACCAATATTTTCCATTCTTTCTTCTTGGTAATTGGAATCTTTCCACCATTTTAGGATCTATATAATTATGACTAGCTCCTTAATCAATTAGAATTGCAATGGTTTGGTTGTTGATCATACCTTCCATTTCAATCATGTATGATTGAAACTCAACTTGCTTGTTGTCTAGGGCTACATAGATCCTGGGTACATTCTTTCCCATGTCCTCCACTATTTAATATTGCTATACATTGTGAACATATCTCGCTTTTTGACTTATGTAGGGACAATCTCAATACATATGATTTCCCTGACAACCCCAACATTGAATCGGTGGATGCCCTTGCCTTTTCCCACCTCTATTAGTCATTATGGGCTCTCTAAATGTTCGTTGTCCTTGAGGACTATTTCTGAAGAATGGTGGCTTATTCCCCTTCTTCCTATGTTCCATATTGAACTTATTCTTGTCTTCCCAAGCTTTTTGGAAAGTTGGCTTTCTTTTATGCTGAACATATAGGCATTTAGCTTGCCTTATTGTCTCCTCCAAAGTTTTGGGATCATCATATTATATCTTGTCACTGACGAAAGATGGAAACCCACTCAAATACCTATGAATCTTAACTGTCTCATCCTTGATGAAGGATACATACTTCAACATTTCCAAAAACGTTCTTTCATACTCATCGATGGTCATACTTACCAGATTGAGTTCAAAGAACTCCTTCATTTTCTTATCATAATATCTCTTAGTCAAGTATTTGTTTTCAAAATACTTCTTGAATTCCTTACAAGTATCATTTTTCTCGTTAATGTGTTGCACCTGCACAAGATGATCCCACCACATGGATGCCTTTCCCTTGAGTTGATATATAACAATCCTTCCTTCTGCACGTGAAGGATAATTATGCAATTGAAAATACTTTCTCATTCCTAGAAACCATGTCTCAACATATTCATCCTTTTTGTGTTCACCATCAAATATAGGAGGTTTGATTTTATTCATTTCTCCTCATAGTTCATCCAGCCCATACCTCTTCTTATGCTTCATGATAGGGGATGGAACATATCCATTGGGTGCTCTCCTATTGGAATTCCTTGGGGAGAGATGGCGATGTATGCTAACACTCATTGATATTCCTTTCTCATTAGGAGACCTATGACTCCCAGATTTGCTTGAGCCATTATCCTTATCCAATTTCTTTTCAATTATGTCCATGCTTTGCATTAACTTCATGTTGAAGTCCTATTTCTTCTCCTTGGATTTCATAATCCTTTCATTATCATCGTTGTGACTTTCGATGTCTTTCTGAAAATTTTTAATGGTCTCTACCATATTCATGTTTTCATCCTTTCCTTCTCCATGTCCATTGGAGTTTGTTCCTTCAATACCCATATGGACATCCATCCCTCTGATCTCATATTCCTGGATATAATCCCACTGTGTATCTTCCATTCCTCTGCACTATGTGCCAATCCCGATCTGATCTAGTTGTTGTTAAATCTGCAAAATGTGCAGCCAACGAAACTTTGTCAGGCTAATTGTTTCAACAATTTCATGAAAATATGAACCATTCTGGTTCAATAATATATATAAGACTTATTTCTTCTATTTTTTCCAAGAAATTGACTATTCAACTCAATTTTCTGGGTGAATATTTATGCTATACTATCCAATATCTTTCCAATGATTGCTCCCTTTCTCAGTTATGAATCTTGAGCTAAACGTTATGGATATCTGAAAAATTTGTCTTTGAAAACAACAATTCAACACTAGCCCTCTTTTATTTTGACCGAAGTCTCATATGAACAAGGGATATGTCCAAGCACTTAGTTGTTATGTGCTTATCTAGATCTTAGAAACTTCAAGGCTCGAGAACTTCAGTCTTAAGAGGCTCTTACTACCTCATGCCTTATTTCTCCCGAATGCCGAACTGGCAAACTCTTGCACAATACATCTTCAGAGCTTCGGTGATCTGCTACTTTGGAGCTTCGATACTTTGGAACTTCAGGATTCAGAAGTTCCTCCTACTCCACACATTGTTCCCTCCGAACACCAAAATGGATAATTCCTATAGAATATCTCTGGAGCTTCATGCTTTAAAGGTTCTTGCATCAATATACTCGCATTCCCGTGAATGCCAAATTTCTGAATTCTCGGGCTAGCACTTTGGCGTTTCCTTACACTGAAGGTCCCCTGCTTTGGGATTCAAAATTTCGAACCACACAACACACAAACTTCCCCAAACATTGAACATGTGAACTACTTTGGTGCTCCAAGACTCCAGAGCTTCGGGCTTCGAAATATTTTGTAACAACATATACACATTTCCTCGAACATAGAATTGTTGAACTCTTAGAGTCTCATCCACAATCACGCACCAGGGGGGGGTACTACATGGTAGAAATAAGGAGCTAACATGTCTCCCAATCCAACAGGTGACATGTGTCAAGTTCTAACTAGCACAAAAGGTCTTTAAAAAGAACGAAACAAGATGACACATGGCAAGCATCAAGTGGGTCCACGTCACCCTAGGTGACATTTATAGGCCACATCACTATGGTGCTTTGTGACTTCACAACTCTGGGATTTGGAGGTTTCTTCTAGAACACCCTTCAAAACTCCAGAACTTTGAATTTTTTAATAGGTCCATGTCACTCTAGGTGACATCATCATGTCATGTCACTACGATGTTCCAAGACTTCAATACTTCAAACTTCAGAAGATTTCACATCCATATACTTGATAAATCCCGAATTTCGAACTTCCAAATAGTTTTTCCTATGAGATTTGGGACTTCGGAGCTCCGGGACTTCAGAACTTTAGGCTTTAGAGGATTTCACTGTTGAACACCACCCCACTCCCGAACTGCCGGATGCCAAATTTCCTAACACCTGCTAATATTCAGACACGTTTCCCCAAACATAAATAGTCTAGATTGGTTCTGGACTTCAGGACTTTGGGGAAAACTCCACTCCACGCATCCACAACTAGATTTCCCCAAACGTTAAACTGTCGAACCACTTGGGGGATCCAACGGTCTACCTTCTCCCAAATGATCTATGGTGTAGGTTCCCTCAGAGACTTTGGAGCTTCGGTGATCCGGATTTATGTAGGAACACAATGAAATACAGAAATACACATAAACACAGAGATGCAGCGGAAATAAGACTTCATTTCATTAATAACAAATGACTGAAATATGCTTACAGACAGGATGTAAATAAACTAGCTAGGGCGCTGGTAGCGTATCTCTGAGAAGAGATGTGGCCGCTACTCGCATCCGTGAGAAGATGATTACAATGAGGCTCTGAAGGCCCTTTTACAATAAACGAGAATGCCAAAATTCCTAGACATCCAAAAACCTAACCCTGGGAGATGAAGCGCCAAAAGTCATGTGGGCCCCGTTTGGGTAAGTTGGTGCATCAACTTCCCAGGGTCGTAACTTTTTCATACGATCTCCGTTTTAGGCGTATGATAGCTCATTGGAAAGATCTATCCGAGGCCTACAACACTCTAGACAAAATAGCATTGTTAGATGCAATTTTGCGAGAGAAACATACCCAAAAAAACATCGTTTAGGGCCTCAAAATGGCCCCGGAAGTTCAGGACCTGAAAAAACTACTAAAAATAGTAAACTGTGCGAAAACTAAAAAACTGAAAGAAGCAATGGTGGGGGTCCAAGTGGAATAGGTGGGTGGCCACCAATATCCACCTGGATCATTCAGGGCTTTTGCCTCCTTTTGTCAAAGTCTTAAAAATGGCTGAATAAATGAAGTCCGAAGGACTTAAGGGGTTAAAAACTACGCTACTTCCCATATCGGACGACTGTGAGGGATATACCTTCTCCCAAACAAATCTGACTACCCAAATCTAAAATTTGCGGCCCCAAAACCATGGTTGTTGTGGTTTCTTTCCTCTGCTAGTTTTCTTGAACCTATACACCTTCTGATATTTTAGACATAGTTAAGGTGTGCTCTCGGTGCCCTCTTGGCACTCATGGATGCTCTAAAAGTTGAATTTTGTCCATTTTGAAAATAATTCACTTTGAAATTTTTTCTTCAATTTCCATTTACATGGCCCATCCAGGCTTAGTGTTGAAAACCGGAGCTCTGGTACCATATTTTAACAATAACCAACCTTAGACCTACTGGGATATGCCACACTTAAACTCTTATGGAACTTAATACATTGTAGCATACTCGACTGATCCGATAAGATATTTTATACAACTATGGTTGAGTTATTAAGCATATGTTGATTAACCAATTAGGAAGCTTAATGAAAGAGGAAGAAAATATGAGAAAAAACAATAGCCATAAAAACATATACAGTTCTGAAATAAAGCATAAGAAACAACAAACCATAAACACCAATGTGATAATGGAGTTCGACAATCTCACGTACGTGTCCAGGCCTTTGTCTCAGTGGGTGAGGATTTCTTATTTATTTTCAAAGCTTTAAAATGTCAACACAACAATGCCAAAAAGTTACAAAAATGATATGATATTGTTCTACCATATCTATAGAACCCAAAAAAAGAAACGACACTCAAATCAGATGACTGGAGCTCCCATAAATGGCCGCAAAGGTGCACTCCTCAACAACTTCCCTGCATAAAAATGGCTTTGGCTTGGAAAATATTCATCATAAACCTTCTCTGAATGTCCTCCCATGGCCTCAAGAAGGCCTGGTTTATATATATCTAAAGTTGGTAACCATATTCCAACTTTCCCCCAATATCTGGCCTCAAAAAGGGCCCAATATCCCCCCAAAAGGGCAAAATCTCTCCAAGTCTACTGCTAAAATCATTGAAAAATCTTTATAATATGGTTTAAAAAACCACTTTTTGCACATATATTGGGCTAATCCCCTCTACTTGGATGCACACCTCTATACATAGTGACATGGATGCATGTGGTCAAGTGTCATCCCCCTAGGGGTTGTGCGTTGTCCCCTCTTCTACTAACACCTGGTCTTATGGGCACGTTCATAGGATTGGGGTCTGATCAGACTAAGCTCTAACTCCAAATAGCCATGCCAATCTGCTTGCAACCGGGTCATATGGAGTGGAAACCGTTAAACCCGAAACCGAGGGCTAACCTCTTGTACTTCTCACCAACCACTAAACTGGGGTCATGTGGATCAGATCACATGGTAAGTTTTTCATCGGGGGATGGGGTTTATCCCTAGCCATAAACTTTACCACCATACAATATGTATAAACTTAAATATATGTGGATACATATAGAGGTAAGAACTAATGTGCAGGTAGACTAGCTAGCCCGACCTACCAAGTCACTATCCCGATGGAGAGGTCTCTTGTTCGAATCCCCGAAACTCCAACAAAATTTTACCAAATGCAATAACCAGCCAATGGGTGCCACGTGGAAGCCCATGTCTGGGCCACGTGGCACCTTCTCATTCGTCGAATACCACGACAAGTGTCAAAATCCGATTGGACCCCACATCTTCCCAGTCAACATGTCTTCCCATTCACTGTCTGCCATATGTCTCTGTATGGGCGTGCCACACCATCTGTACGTGCATGCCACATCTTACCCTTACAGTGGTGACACATGTCACCCCTATATTGGTCCATCTGTCCATCCACGTCAGCGTCCGTACACCTAGTAATCCTACCACGTGTCACCTCTATAAGCTTCCAACTATGCCTAGCACATCATCTATACGGTCGTACATCCTGTATAGTCAGCTGCCACATGACACTGTATGGAATGTATGGACTGTATAGTCATCATTTTTTACCTGTTTGGCAAAACAAACAGATCGCCATAACTTGTGAATACGACGTTCGTTTGAGCCCGTTCAAGTTGTGTTGGGTTTGTATCGACAAGGCCTACACACACGTCCATTTTGAAGGCATTTTGAGAGAGAGAAAAAATTAGGCCTTTATGAGCCCCATCAAGCTCCTGGATCCAAATATGGATCACACCTCCCCACTAAAGGACCTTTTGGTCCCCATAAGGTTACTGACTAGTCGTCAAGCTCTGGATAGGTCACCCGACTTGTTCCCTGTCTTTGAACTCTTTCCTGTGCACTTGTCTCATCAAGATCAACTGTAACACAATCATGACAACTGACAGCATATTGTTAGCCATTTGTACCCTGTCACATCTTACTGAGGCCACTATCATCCATGTAGACAACATTACTAATGATAGCATAAAAACATGACTACAAATGTGCTTATATGGTTGTAATATTTGCATGACATAATCTTATCTTGATGCAAATTGTGATTGATTTTCCATTCTACAATCATCTCTTGTTCTTTCTTAAGATCGATTACTTGACTTGAAACAATTATAGGTGTGTTTCTTTCTTGAGCCGCCTTTCTTAATTGTTCCATAGTTTGAATATTTTTATTTGCCTTTACATGATGAGCATGAACCACATATTCTTGACCTACTTTGGTTAAATTATATTGATTCTTTTCCCTGTAGAAGATTTCTTTACGGTCATACAAGTGTGGACTACCTAAGACCATTCCACATTTACTTAGTGGTACCACATCACATGTTACCTTGTCCACATACATAGATGAAATTGCAAATTTTAATGTGCACTTCTTTGTTATGTGCAATTAATGGTTGTTGTGTATCCATTTAAGTGTGTAAGGCTTATGATGTATCTGTGTTTTTAATCCCAATTTCTTAACCAATTCCTCTGAAATTAAGTTAGATTGAGATCCATTATCTATCAATGTATTAACCTTAGTGTGCCTCATGATGAACCTGATGTGAAACAAGTTACTTCTACAATCAATTCCTTCACCAATTTTACCTGTCATACCAACCAATGAGACTTTAGATTCGTCACCTGAACCCAATCCCAAGTCTGTGGGTCTTGTTGTTGCCACAACTATTTGCCTCCCTTTCATTTTTGTGAACCACTTTGGCCTCTTCTCCAGATGAAATTGCCAACAACGGTCCACATCATGCCCCTCTTTATTGCAATTCTTGCAAGAGGGATTCTCTTCCTTTCTCATCACTGCATTTGACTTCTTGCCATGCCACTTCCTTTTGTCCTCTTTCCTTGAAGACGATTCCCCTGATACACCAACACCTATTTTCCCTGCTTCAATGTATGTCGCTTGAAAAAAAACCTCATCAAGATTAGTTGGTCCAAACATGAATACAATATTTCGAATATGTGCAGGTAAACCTCCTATATACTTCATAATATTTTTTTGTGTATGTAAAGGAATGTCTAACATCAATGTCATTTTATGAAAGCCATCGGTGTATTCTTGCACTATTTTTCATTTTCTTAGTTTTAAATCTTGTGATTCAATTAACGCTTTCTCTTTATAACCCAAAGGATAGAATTGCTTTCTAAGTGCAGAAATCAAACTTTTCCATGATGGAAATACATTACCCACTTGTTGCGTGCCATTTTGCAACTTGATTTGCCACCAGATGAGCATTGTGCCTGCAAGTCTCAATGATGCCAACTTGATTTGTGTGGCCTCGTCCTTGATCCATTGCACACTACAATAAACCTCCATCTATCTGACCCAATTTTCAAGTCTCTCTGCATTAATTTCACCATCATACATGGGTAATTAAAATTTAACATCAAGTTTTAATAAAGGAATTTCATTATTATGTTTATGGACATGTTTATTGGCATTGGATTTAGAACTTGAACTTGAAGAAGAAGGACTAGGTGAAGATGGAGGTGAAGGAGGAATTTGAGGAGGATCCTCTCCTTCTTCACTTTTTCCCTTTGAATATTCACCAAGAACTGGTCTCTTTCATTCCAAGTAATCCTCATACAAAACCTTCATCATCTCCGACATAGCAAAGAAATATTTTTGAAACTCTTTCTCATCTTGATAAAGTCCCTCTTCTGATGCCATCTTCTCTCTTTGAGACGTTCTCTTTCTCAATCCAATCAATGGATTCTCTTCAACAATATCACCTTCACCATGAAGTAGATTTTCCTTAGTTAACATGCAAAACTCAAATCCAAATGTCAACTATCTCTTATACCACTTGATCCGAAAAGATCTTTTATATGACTATGGTTGAGTTATTAAGCATGTGTTGATTAACCATATAGGAATATTAATGAAAGAGGAAGAAAAGATGAGAAAATACAACACCCATATAAACATATACAGTTCTGAAATAAAGCATAAGCAGTAGAAAACCATAAACACCAATGTGATAATGGAGTTTGACAATCTCGCCTATGTCTCCGGGCCTTTGTTTCAGTGGGTGAGGCTTTCTTATTTCTGTTCGAAGCTTTAAAATGTCAACACAGCGGTGCCAAAAGGTTAAAAAAATGATCTGTTCTTGTTCTACCAGATCTATAGAACCTAATGGAAGAAACGACACTCAAATCAGATGACCAAAGCTCCCAGAAATGGCCCGCAAGGGTGTGCTCCTTAATATCTTCCCTACATAAAAATGACTTTGGCTTGGAAAATCTTTAGCATAAACCTGCTCTAAATGTCTTCCCAAGGCCTCATGAAGGCATGTTTTATATATATGTAAAGTTGGTAACCATATCCCAACTTCTCCCCAAGATATGGCCTCAAAAAGGGTCCAATATCCCCTAAAAAGAGCCAAAACTCTCCAAGTCTGCTGCTAAAATCATTGAAAAATCTTTATAATATGGTTTAAAAAACCACTTTTTGCACATATATTGGGATAAGCCCCTTTTCCTGGGTGCACACCTCTATAAACAGTCACATGGATGCATGTGTCCAAGCGCCAACCCCTAGGGGTTGAACGTTGGCCCCTCTTCTACTAACACTCGGTCTTATGGGCATGTTCATAGGATTGGGGTCCGATCAGACCAGGCTCTAACTCCAAATAATCGTTCCAATCTACTTGCAACTGGTTCGTATGGAGTGTCAACCGTTAAACCTGAAACCGAGGGCTAACCTCTTGTACTTCGTGCCAACCACTAAACTGGGGTCATGTGTATCAAATCACATGGTAAGTTTTTCGACAAGGGATGGGGCTTAGACCCAGCCCTAAACTCCACCACCATACAATATGTATAAACTTAAATACATGCGGATAAATATAGAGGTAAGAACTAATGCACAGGCGGTCTGGACAACTCGACCTTCCAAGTCACTAGCCCGATGGAGAGGTCTCTGGTTCGAATCCCGAAAACTCAAACAAAATTTTACCAAATGCAAAAACCAACCAATGGGTGCCACATGGAAACCCATGTCTGGGCCATGTGGCACCTCCTCATTCACCGAAAACCATGACAAGTGTCAAAATTCAATTGGACCCCAGATCTGCCTAGTCACTGTCTACCATGTGTCACCGTACGGGTGTGCCACATCATCTGTACGAGCGTGCCACGTGTCACCCTTGTAGTGGTGACACATGTCAACCCTAGATTGGTCCATCTGTCTATCCATGTCAGCATCCGTACGCCCAGTCATCCTACCATGTGTCACCTCCAGAAGCTGCCAATTGTGCCTACCACATCAGATGTATGACCGCACAGCCTGTACAATCAACTTCTGTGTGACACTATATAGACTGTACAGACTGTATAGTCATCATTTTTTGCTTGTTTGAAAAATGATCAGATCACCATAACTTGAGCATACGACATCTATTTGAGCCTGTTCAAGTTGTGTTGGGTTTGTATTGACAGGGCCTACACACATGTCCATTTTGAAGCCATTCTTAGAAATTTGATTTTTTTTAGGCCTTTCTAAGCCCCATCAAGCTCCTGGATCCAAATCTAGATCACCGACCCTCCAGGATGGCCATACTAGCCTCATAAAAACAACAATACCATATGTATATATATAAAACTTTAAAAAATAAAAATGCATTCTGCCAATATATAGATTCATGCGGAAATAACAGTAAGCCTATACATACAACATACACAGGAAATGCTCATAATTATAAAGACATGTATAAATACACAACATGCAAATGAACACATAGTCGATACTTATATTTTAATAGAATACCACCAACTTGTGAGTTTTAAACCTATGAAGTAAAGCAATTCATAAATATTCTTAAGAAAAACAAAAATTAATCAATGGCTCATACACATAGTACACAGAGATTTATGCTGGAAACCCTTAACCGGGAGAAAACTAGCATTCCTTGGTGCCACGCCTTTCAACTCTTCATTGTATTAATTTCACCATTCACCATACAATATATAAAAAAAATTAGGTATTCCATAGCTACCAAAACCCTAATCCCTTAATACGAGATTAATTTAGAAAACTGCTAAAAATAGAAAAATTCGCTAAAATAGCAAAAACTATCCAAAAATAAATTCGAGGCACTGCCCCGAACCCTGTCGGCTTCGGGATATCGCCCAGAGCCGAATGTTGCGCATAACTAGTGGGGGCCAAACCTGACCCCCCCAAAAAAGC
Organism: Picea engelmannii; assembly: GCA_009831015.1. Classification (NCBI taxonomy): domain Eukaryota; kingdom Viridiplantae; phylum Streptophyta; class Pinopsida; order Pinales; family Pinaceae; genus Picea; species Picea engelmannii. Next base: position 67,813 of record ML828183.1, on the reverse strand, counting down.
ACCTCACGCACATGACATAATGAAAGAAGTAATTTGGGATCGTCAAACACAGTTGTCGAATTTGACGTGCCCACACACACACATGTAAAGAATATAACACATACCCCACACAACTGCGTGCATACCTTCCATGATCCTCCTAGCCTTAGACCACGCTGCTCATCACTCTCAGTAGTGGGTCACCTTGAGCTGGGACTAAACTCCACCCGGGTAAAGGGATTCCTAGGCTAGGCTGAAACAACAGGAAGTTACATCGTCAATAGGAAGGATTTTGTCCCGGGAGCCAACTCACACTAACAACCTACAACCTCTCATTCCCCACATGCCTATCCCACCCTAGGAAGTGTGCCCCTTCTCTGCTCAACAGTCCTTCACCTGCCCCACTTCCCTTCCAGGGCTTCAACAACAGGTCAGACATGAATTCTCAGAGAACTATAGCTGTAGTTGGGCTCCCTCAGGAAATCACTTTCCCAACAAACTCTCTCAACTAGAGAGAATTTCTCATAGGCTTGACAACCTACCTCTTTAGTCCCATGGCCTAAAAACCTACCTTTTCAATCCATCTCTCTAGACAACCATGTACAGGCTCAGGTGAAGGAAACAACAGAAAATGGGTATGGAATAGGTGATGGCAGCAACAACAACCCTCGGGTTTGGTTTAAGCGTTGCCCATCACAACAAGGTACAAGTGTGCTAGTCCTCATAGGATGGGTACGGGTCATGTCTAGCAACAAGAAATGCATGGGGTAGCTCAGAGTGCATGCAGTTTCCATAGGTGTGTGAATGATGCATAAGTCGATGATGGAGTGAATTTCTGTGTGCATGTTGAGTGAGATTGAATGCATTGGTGAATGGGGAAGGATGGGAAAATAGACTAATTTCCCCCACATATATTTTCATGCGCCTTGATTGACACATGGCTCTCCTGGAGCTTGTTTCTCTCCACTTATGATTCATTCACCCTCCCATAAGAACTTAGGATCATAAAATACTTATCCTCACCATACTCTTAAGGAATAATATTATAGCATTCCCTTTGAGATAATCCCTCTATCTTATAGCCCATTTTCTAGGCTCTTAGCCCCTCTCTTTCCCTTCCTATTGGAGTTTAGTCCCCCATACTCTTTTATCGTGGTCAGTCTACACACATTGATGTATTATATTAATGATATGAGTGTTTACATATAGAAAATTAGGCTCACTGGCCTTTAGCATCTAGGATCTCCCGCCTAATCATCACATAAGCCTCCTAACTTATAATCACTTGGCTCACCAGCCTATAAAACATATTTAAAATTCAACTAAGGTTCAGTCTTGGGGTATTACACATCGGAATTGGTATCTCATACTTTGATGTAAATCAATCATGTCATGAGTAATGTCCCACTCCATGTGCATTTTTTACTCTTCGGTAGTCTCTTCCTATGCCATTCATACATTACTTACACATGGATTTTGTTGTTCCCGAGTTTATACTTGAAGGCTCTAAAGTATACTGTCAAGGCATCTGAAAAGGTAGAGATAGTTAATGGGTAAAAAGATCAGTTTAATGGAAAGCAAGATCAAAGTTGGTTCCTTAACTGTCTCTGTCTAGCTTCTCATTGTTCTTGGATGCTAATATCCCTTTCAATCACGGCCCATGAACGTTCAAGTTCTACCTATGTACTTGATGTTTGTAAGATGGTATTGAATAGGTTTAACTCAATGCTTGTCTGATCTGATAGAGCACATTCTATATTAGGCTGTCTGGTAACTGGAACAGTCATGAAAGCTAAGGGTTTCCTTTTTGTAAGTTAAAATTATTTTTAAGGGTCGCAAATTTCTGGTTTGAATTAATAAAAATAAAACTCCCACACTATGAATCAATAGTATAACATAAATAAAGGTTGTTTCTAGTATCTGAGTCAAATTTAATGGAGACGGTGCATGGACTGAAGAAATAAAAAGAAACATATAGTTGTATAACAAATGTGAGGCATTAATTGAAGAGGAATCTCACTTTATGCTAATATAAGAAAGAGAGATGATAACTTTGAATAAATATACAATTTCATAATTCTAAAACGTTCATAGGTATTATATCCGCTGATAGTTGATACAGAGGAAAAACTGCAAACGGTTAGATTATCGGACTATTCAATCACCATAATAGAGGTTGCATCATGAAAGAATTCATCGAAGGTATGAAATAAAAGAAGGAATGACAGAGAAACACATAACTCAGGCTTGACAAGATCTGGAATCTTCAATCTATATTGCATTAATTTTGGCAAAATGAAATTTTCTCTTTGCAATCCCCTCCAGAAAAAGCCTTGTCTTAGTCTTGAAAAGTTATATTTATACAAAACTACCAATCCTAAGACGGTTGGTGATTTCTTAATTCCTAGTGACTAACTATTTGTTAAAAATAGATCAAAAACCGTTTGCATGATCTTCTCCATTTTTCTGCTTTCTTGGAAGTAAAGATCTTCCAAATGATACTTTTACTTTGTTGATGACTCTCCTTCTTTTGATCCAATATATTCAATGCATCTCTCGAGGAACTGTGTAAAATTTCTAGGGGGTTCTGGAAGGTCCTTCACTTCGAACAAACAAACCTTTCTCTGTATCTTGGAGAGACGGTCTTCAACTCCTTTATCTGCAAAATTTATCGACTAGAGTTTTAAGTTGGGCTCGACTAACAACCTGTCTATTAGGGTGACATCCATTTCTCTTAGCTGTGAAATTTCTATTTGAATTTCACTCAAATTTTCTCTAAAATTTAATTGATGTCTTACAATATTAATCTATCCCAAAAGTCCTGTACAATTGCCTTTTCCAATGTTTAATGACCTTTTGTCTAAGAGATCAAAAACTTCTTTGCAGTCATCTCTGATTTCCTTGACTATTCTTTTGTTTTTAGTTATGTTGGTTTCCCATAGCTTGAGCATGATGTCGCCTTTGATTTGCTCTGTGGCTGATATTTTCATAGTTTTGGATGTCTCTTCACTTGTCAAATGTATGATTTCCTTTTGGAGAGTAACCCTTGCTTCTTTGTCTTCTTTTTCCTCCAGGATAATATTATCAAAGGCATTATCTACTTCTTGAAAGTAACTCTGAATAATCTCTATCTTGGAAATCAATTTTTGTTGTTCAACTTCTATTTTTGAATGCACTTCCAGTGACTAGGCCTGGAAACCTTTCAGATCTATGACTCGACCTTCCATCAAATTTACCCTAGCCTATAACTGTTTTGCATGCTCCTTTTGTTGAGAAACCTGCACTTGACTTGCTTGTATCTTCTGGTTCATTTCATCCAGGCTTGATTTGAGTAATTGAATTTCTAGCCTTTCGGCAGCCCTAGTCTGCTCCAAGATTTTACTCACCTCTTCTTTGATGTTCTCCTCAACATTATTTAATTGATCTTGTAATTGAGCTATCATGTTATTACTCTTATTTATCCTCATTCTCATGTTTCCCATGGTTAAAAAGTTTGTTGTTGCCATGGCTCCCATGGAACCTGCTATCTCTGTAGTGAAATCCTCCTCCAAATTCTGTCCATCTATCAAGACTTTATGCTTTTTTACCATACTCCCCTCCTTCATATGCATCTCTTGTTTCAGGACGACCTTCCTTTTTCTGTTGAAAAAATAATCAGAAGGAGGAATCTCATCTATGGAGATAGAGGTGAGGTCATCAACAAATAGAGATCCTATCTATGGGAATCCAAAAGCGGACTATAAGGGGGTTAAGGAAGCTATGGGACTTCCCATATTAGTAGATCCTTTCCCTCCTATTGCCTTAGGCGTATTGACATCAACACCAGGTGATGAAGGTGGAGTAATCTTACTGGACTTGGGAGGTCTCCCAGACCTCTTCTGTACTTCGGTCTCTGATTTTTTTGTCTGTAAGGTCTCTTTGTTTTGTGGGGGATTTTCTGTATCCTATGGGAATTTTTTGGGATTGCCCTTCTTCTGTGCTTCTTGTTCGAAGAATGGGGGAACATTTTCTTTCTCCTAGGGGAGGGTGATTGCTTCTCCTTGCAGTACTTTGGGCAGACCACTCCGTCTATGCTTCTAAAAGGTCTGAAAGCTAGCTTGCAAGTCGGACGACAGTGTCTGTACTTGTTGTAACACCTCTTTATAAGTATTAGTCCCTTTGAACATGTCATCCCAAGGGGACTCCTCATGTTCATATTCTTTCATATTGCAGTGTATCAAGTGTTTGTTCACTAGTTGATAAGGGTTGTGCCTTTTGTACTCAATATTTAAAAATTTGACTTCTTCGAGTGCTTCTTCTTCCACCTTGGAATGGCCCAAGTTTTGTAATGAAAATTTCCTGATGTGCACAGGGAAGATTGGCCAGGACTTCTTTTGAGCCACCTTTAGCTCTATTCCAATACCACCTTTCACTATTTGGTGTGCTACTTCCCTACACACTAGTCTGTCCGGGAGGAATTTTGGAAGCACATGAGGGTGGATTGAACACCCATAAACCCTAATGTAGGAGAAGCTTTCTTCGATGAATCAGTCTGCTCTTTCCTTGAGTTTTTTTGAAACTATTTCAAAAATGTGAGGAGGGTCACAACCGAAAAACATTTTATGCATTAGTATTACCATGAAATGACAAATTTCAGAAAACAATTTTTTTGCGTTTTCTTCCCACAGCTCAGAGTGATACTCGTGAATGGGATCGAGGCAAGTTATGTTCCAACTCCAATTCATCAGGGGTAATGGAGTCATAAAACAAATTGCGTCCATGATGTATGCTGACATGTAAAAGGCTACCGTTTGACCTCGGAATCTTGCATCTTTGTAATCTAAAACCTCTTTGGCTATGTTATCAGATAAAATATTGCTCCAGCTGAAACTATATCCTTCTGATGCTTCCTCTAAAAAGGGCACCCATTCTATGGGTAAATGACAGGGATTCTTTTTGCCGAAGAGTCTTCACAACATCATGGCTACATAAACCGTGTACTCATTCAAAGAAGTTGTGGCATAAATTATGTGGGTATCGGCCCTAAATTTCGATGGACATCTCCACCATCCTTTGATTAAATCAGGATAAGTTTGGTCTGCCTCAGTACATTCCTTTCTCTGAAATTCAGCTATAAATTTGGCATTGTAAATGTATTTAGGATTGGGTGAGAGTTTGTACATAACCTGGATATGTTCAGGTCTGAATGAGCCGATAATGACCGCTTGATCATTTAAAATGCTTCTCGTTGGAATATTAATCTTCTTTAAAGCTCAATTGATCATGTCATTGTATGCCATGAGCCGTGGGCGTGCTGCAATCTTGTGAAGTTCTGATTATGTTATGTCTCGAAGGTGATTCTTGGAATCTTTAGGGGAATTTTTGATCTCGTAGTCCATATTTTCATAGATTTGTCTCCAGGATTTGATCGAGTCGATAGCATGTGGCATGGTGTCGGATATGACATCTCCCTCTGGGCTAGAAATCTCAGCTGTATCTTCACTCTTCTTGGGTCCCTTCTTTGGTGCCATAACTTTCGTATTGGAACGAAAACATATCACATAAGAGAGGTGCATAAGCTTGGATGGATGTGACTTACTCCTGATAGAAAGAACAAGAATAAGGTTCAAAACACAGACCTTTGATTTTCCTTTAACTCATTTTATGGTGAAAGTACTGATGCAACTGCCAAGAATTTAATACCTTTAATGTAGAGAATATTTCTGAGATACACATTTGGTTCACAAAAATCACTAGCTATCCGTTATTAATATGTCCATATTTCGGCAATTCTAAAATCAAAATTCGAAAGATCTCGTTCAATGGAACCTGAAAAATGAAAATACTTAAGAAGTTTAATTACCATTAATTGTGTTTTTAAAACGAAGTTAGTTCATTTTAAACATTGATTTTGAGTCAAGATTTCGCATTTCAGGGTTTCGAGGATCTTGATTACACGAGGTATGTCACCACTAAACCCCGAATCCCGAAATCACGATGAGATTAGTTTAGGCCTTAGCTTTGGTATTGAGTCGGGACTTCGCATTTCAGGGTTTTCAGGATCTCGCTTACACGAGGTATGTCACCACTAAACCCCAAATCCCAAAATCACAATGAGATTAGTTTAGGCCTTAACTTTGGTATTAGTAATTTTGTTAATCAGGATCAATAACTAACTTCCATTTTTTACGGGAAATCGGGGATCGAGATTTCACGATTCGCAATGTATTGAAAACGTATTGTTTTGAGTGAACTTGAATCCCGAAAGGTTAAAAGATTGTTAATTAACTCCTTTAGGGTTTTAATTTATCGTGATTAGAAGTACTTTACAGAACGTGTGTCGAGACTTTAAAAACACTTGAGATTTCTACCTTTTATTATTAAAAAATAAATCCATTTCGGGATTTTGGTACCGGGCTTTTGGGACTGATAACGAGGATTATACCTTGTGAAAAGACGAATCCCGTAAAAGAAAAGTTTTAGTCTTAGAGATAAAAACTTTAAGACCTGGTTTCAACATAGGCTCCAATTGGGGACCTTGTCTCCTTGTGGGATGAGGAGAATAGGAAGACTTAGTGCCTTTATTGGGTAAATGGGGTCAGTTATTCCAGTCTGTGAGACATAGTTGTAAAAACCCAACCAGGAGGATAAATATTTCAACCTTAACTTTGGAGAACTTTCAAGATTAAAACGTTCGACAATCTCGAGATAGGCTCACATAGATTTCCCTTTCTAAATCCGACCTTAGATTTGTGCAAGATAATCGAAACAAGATTAGTAATTCTACCAGTTTTTATTTGATCATATTCGCATCGAGAGACTCTTAGAGTGTAATCTGGAATCCCAAAATCTTAGAGTGTAATCTGGATGAAAGAAGAAAATTACCAGAGCATCTTGCAATTCGTGTATAACAACCTTGTCCGATATGTAGACATTGCTTCATTGCCAGTGAGCCTGTTCAGTACCCCGATGAAGTTATCATATTTTCCACATTGAATTTCCTTTCACCACTTCATTATTTTTAGCATTTAAATGTCGAGATGAGGGAAATTATATAATGAATTTCCTTTCATCATCTCTTTATATTAGATGGGGGCAATCAATAATGAATTTCCTTTCACCACCTCTTTAGATTAGATGGGGGCAATCAATAATGAATTTCCTTTCACCATCTCTTATATACGCTTTTTTTATGAAGTGGGGGCAATCAATAAGTATGTAACATACTCAGGGAAAATATATTGCTTAATTTTTTTTACAGCAAAGGTCTGTCAACTTATTTAAATAGCTTTGGATTAATCTTCTTTTGGCCCTTAGACACTTTAACTTTATGGAGAATCTCAGGGAAAAACTTATTAATATTTCTTAGGGACTTCCCTTGAGTGAAAACGATCATTTTATTTCTGCCGGAATGACTAAAAAGGTTAGGATTAGCCCAGACATACTTCCGGTTTAGCCAAAGTTGAGGAGAAACATAGAATTTTACCTATCCTTGCTTTGAAAGTTAGTCTGAACATTTCAGAAATTAAGATGGGACTTTTTCCTTTTTTCTTTCTCTTTTTTTTTTATAGAGACTAATGGGAAAAAAGTCAGGGTTGGGTGAAGAGTAAGCTTGATAGTGATCAAAGGGAAAAGGTGAGA
>ML828183.1:41404-60114 GCA_009831015.1 Picea engelmannii | reverse complement strand
CCAACAACGGTCCACATCATGCCCCTCTTTATTGCAATTCTTGCAAGAGGGATTCTCTTCCTTTCTCATCACTGCATTTGACTTCTTGCCATGCCACTTCCTTTTGTCCTCTTTCCTTGAAGACGATTCCCCTGATACACCAACACCTATTTTCCCTGCTTCAATGTATGTCGCTTGAAAAAAAACCTCATCAAGATTAGTTGGTCCAAACATGAATACAATATTTCGAATATGTGCAGGTAAACCTCCTATATACTTCATAATATTTTTTTGTGTATGTAAAGGAATGTCTAACATCAATGTCATTTTATGAAAGCCATCGGTGTATTCTTGCACTATTTTTCATTTTCTTAGTTTTAAATCTTGTGATTCAATTAACGCTTTCTCTTTATAACCCAAAGGATAGAATTGCTTTCTAAGTGCAGAAATCAAACTTTTCCATGATGGAAATACATTACCCACTTGTTGCGTGCCATTTTGCAACTTGATTTGCCACCAGATGAGCATTGTGCCTGCAAGTCTCAATGATGCCAACTTGATTTGTGTGGCCTCGTCCTTGATCCATTGCACACTACAATAAACCTCCATCTATCTGACCCAATTTTCAAGTCTCTCTGCATTAATTTCACCATCATACATGGGTAATTAAAATTTAACATCAAGTTTTAATAAAGGAATTTCATTATTATGTTTATGGACATGTTTATTGGCATTGGATTTAGAACTTGAACTTGAAGAAGAAGGACTAGGTGAAGATGGAGGTGAAGGAGGAATTTGAGGAGGATCCTCTCCTTCTTCACTTTTTCCCTTTGAATATTCACCAAGAACTGGTCTCTTTCATTCCAAGTAATCCTCATACAAAACCTTCATCATCTCCGACATAGCAAAGAAATATTTTTGAAACTCTTTCTCATCTTGATAAAGTCCCTCTTCTGATGCCATCTTCTCTCTTTGAGACGTTCTCTTTCTCAATCCAATCAATGGATTCTCTTCAACAATATCACCTTCACCATGAAGTAGATTTTCCTTAGTTAACATGCAAAACTCAAATCCAAATGTCAACTATCTCTTATACCACTTGATCCGAAAAGATCTTTTATATGACTATGGTTGAGTTATTAAGCATGTGTTGATTAACCATATAGGAATATTAATGAAAGAGGAAGAAAAGATGAGAAAATACAACACCCATATAAACATATACAGTTCTGAAATAAAGCATAAGCAGTAGAAAACCATAAACACCAATGTGATAATGGAGTTTGACAATCTCGCCTATGTCTCCGGGCCTTTGTTTCAGTGGGTGAGGCTTTCTTATTTCTGTTCGAAGCTTTAAAATGTCAACACAGCGGTGCCAAAAGGTTAAAAAAATGATCTGTTCTTGTTCTACCAGATCTATAGAACCTAATGGAAGAAACGACACTCAAATCAGATGACCAAAGCTCCCAGAAATGGCCCGCAAGGGTGTGCTCCTTAATATCTTCCCTACATAAAAATGACTTTGGCTTGGAAAATCTTTAGCATAAACCTGCTCTAAATGTCTTCCCAAGGCCTCATGAAGGCATGTTTTATATATATGTAAAGTTGGTAACCATATCCCAACTTCTCCCCAAGATATGGCCTCAAAAAGGGTCCAATATCCCCTAAAAAGAGCCAAAACTCTCCAAGTCTGCTGCTAAAATCATTGAAAAATCTTTATAATATGGTTTAAAAAACCACTTTTTGCACATATATTGGGATAAGCCCCTTTTCCTGGGTGCACACCTCTATAAACAGTCACATGGATGCATGTGTCCAAGCGCCAACCCCTAGGGGTTGAACGTTGGCCCCTCTTCTACTAACACTCGGTCTTATGGGCATGTTCATAGGATTGGGGTCCGATCAGACCAGGCTCTAACTCCAAATAATCGTTCCAATCTACTTGCAACTGGTTCGTATGGAGTGTCAACCGTTAAACCTGAAACCGAGGGCTAACCTCTTGTACTTCGTGCCAACCACTAAACTGGGGTCATGTGTATCAAATCACATGGTAAGTTTTTCGACAAGGGATGGGGCTTAGACCCAGCCCTAAACTCCACCACCATACAATATGTATAAACTTAAATACATGCGGATAAATATAGAGGTAAGAACTAATGCACAGGCGGTCTGGACAACTCGACCTTCCAAGTCACTAGCCCGATGGAGAGGTCTCTGGTTCGAATCCCGAAAACTCAAACAAAATTTTACCAAATGCAAAAACCAACCAATGGGTGCCACATGGAAACCCATGTCTGGGCCATGTGGCACCTCCTCATTCACCGAAAACCATGACAAGTGTCAAAATTCAATTGGACCCCAGATCTGCCTAGTCACTGTCTACCATGTGTCACCGTACGGGTGTGCCACATCATCTGTACGAGCGTGCCACGTGTCACCCTTGTAGTGGTGACACATGTCAACCCTAGATTGGTCCATCTGTCTATCCATGTCAGCATCCGTACGCCCAGTCATCCTACCATGTGTCACCTCCAGAAGCTGCCAATTGTGCCTACCACATCAGATGTATGACCGCACAGCCTGTACAATCAACTTCTGTGTGACACTATATAGACTGTACAGACTGTATAGTCATCATTTTTTGCTTGTTTGAAAAATGATCAGATCACCATAACTTGAGCATACGACATCTATTTGAGCCTGTTCAAGTTGTGTTGGGTTTGTATTGACAGGGCCTACACACATGTCCATTTTGAAGCCATTCTTAGAAATTTGATTTTTTTTAGGCCTTTCTAAGCCCCATCAAGCTCCTGGATCCAAATCTAGATCACCGACCCTCCAGGATGGCCATACTAGCCTCATAAAAACAACAATACCATATGTATATATATAAAACTTTAAAAAATAAAAATGCATTCTGCCAATATATAGATTCATGCGGAAATAACAGTAAGCCTATACATACAACATACACAGGAAATGCTCATAATTATAAAGACATGTATAAATACACAACATGCAAATGAACACATAGTCGATACTTATATTTTAATAGAATACCACCAACTTGTGAGTTTTAAACCTATGAAGTAAAGCAATTCATAAATATTCTTAAGAAAAACAAAAATTAATCAATGGCTCATACACATAGTACACAGAGATTTATGCTGGAAACCCTTAACCGGGAGAAAACTAGCATTCCTTGGTGCCACGCCTTTCAACTCTTCATTGTATTAATTTCACCATTCACCATACAATATATAAAAAAAATTAGGTATTCCATAGCTACCAAAACCCTAATCCCTTAATACGAGATTAATTTAGAAAACTGCTAAAAATAGAAAAATTCGCTAAAATAGCAAAAACTATCCAAAAATAAATTCGAGGCACTGCCCCGAACCCTGTCGGCTTCGGGATATCGCCCAGAGCCGAATGTTGCGCATAACTAGTGGGGGCCAAACCTGACCCCCCCAAAAAAGCACCTCACGCACATGACATAATGAAAGAAGTAATTTGGGATCGTCAAACACAGTTGTCGAATTTGACGTGCCCACACACACACATGTAAAGAATATAACACATACCCCACACAACTGCGTGCATACCTTCCATGATCCTCCTAGCCTTAGACCACGCTGCTCATCACTCTCAGTAGTGGGTCACCTTGAGCTGGGACTAAACTCCACCCGGGTAAAGGGATTCCTAGGCTAGGCTGAAACAACAGGAAGTTACATCGTCAATAGGAAGGATTTTGTCCCGGGAGCCAACTCACACTAACAACCTACAACCTCTCATTCCCCACATGCCTATCCCACCCTAGGAAGTGTGCCCCTTCTCTGCTCAACAGTCCTTCACCTGCCCCACTTCCCTTCCAGGGCTTCAACAACAGGTCAGACATGAATTCTCAGAGAACTATAGCTGTAGTTGGGCTCCCTCAGGAAATCACTTTCCCAACAAACTCTCTCAACTAGAGAGAATTTCTCATAGGCTTGACAACCTACCTCTTTAGTCCCATGGCCTAAAAACCTACCTTTTCAATCCATCTCTCTAGACAACCATGTACAGGCTCAGGTGAAGGAAACAACAGAAAATGGGTATGGAATAGGTGATGGCAGCAACAACAACCCTCGGGTTTGGTTTAAGCGTTGCCCATCACAACAAGGTACAAGTGTGCTAGTCCTCATAGGATGGGTACGGGTCATGTCTAGCAACAAGAAATGCATGGGGTAGCTCAGAGTGCATGCAGTTTCCATAGGTGTGTGAATGATGCATAAGTCGATGATGGAGTGAATTTCTGTGTGCATGTTGAGTGAGATTGAATGCATTGGTGAATGGGGAAGGATGGGAAAATAGACTAATTTCCCCCACATATATTTTCATGCGCCTTGATTGACACATGGCTCTCCTGGAGCTTGTTTCTCTCCACTTATGATTCATTCACCCTCCCATAAGAACTTAGGATCATAAAATACTTATCCTCACCATACTCTTAAGGAATAATATTATAGCATTCCCTTTGAGATAATCCCTCTATCTTATAGCCCATTTTCTAGGCTCTTAGCCCCTCTCTTTCCCTTCCTATTGGAGTTTAGTCCCCCATACTCTTTTATCGTGGTCAGTCTACACACATTGATGTATTATATTAATGATATGAGTGTTTACATATAGAAAATTAGGCTCACTGGCCTTTAGCATCTAGGATCTCCCGCCTAATCATCACATAAGCCTCCTAACTTATAATCACTTGGCTCACCAGCCTATAAAACATATTTAAAATTCAACTAAGGTTCAGTCTTGGGGTATTACACATCGGAATTGGTATCTCATACTTTGATGTAAATCAATCATGTCATGAGTAATGTCCCACTCCATGTGCATTTTTTACTCTTCGGTAGTCTCTTCCTATGCCATTCATACATTACTTACACATGGATTTTGTTGTTCCCGAGTTTATACTTGAAGGCTCTAAAGTATACTGTCAAGGCATCTGAAAAGGTAGAGATAGTTAATGGGTAAAAAGATCAGTTTAATGGAAAGCAAGATCAAAGTTGGTTCCTTAACTGTCTCTGTCTAGCTTCTCATTGTTCTTGGATGCTAATATCCCTTTCAATCACGGCCCATGAACGTTCAAGTTCTACCTATGTACTTGATGTTTGTAAGATGGTATTGAATAGGTTTAACTCAATGCTTGTCTGATCTGATAGAGCACATTCTATATTAGGCTGTCTGGTAACTGGAACAGTCATGAAAGCTAAGGGTTTCCTTTTTGTAAGTTAAAATTATTTTTAAGGGTCGCAAATTTCTGGTTTGAATTAATAAAAATAAAACTCCCACACTATGAATCAATAGTATAACATAAATAAAGGTTGTTTCTAGTATCTGAGTCAAATTTAATGGAGACGGTGCATGGACTGAAGAAATAAAAAGAAACATATAGTTGTATAACAAATGTGAGGCATTAATTGAAGAGGAATCTCACTTTATGCTAATATAAGAAAGAGAGATGATAACTTTGAATAAATATACAATTTCATAATTCTAAAACGTTCATAGGTATTATATCCGCTGATAGTTGATACAGAGGAAAAACTGCAAACGGTTAGATTATCGGACTATTCAATCACCATAATAGAGGTTGCATCATGAAAGAATTCATCGAAGGTATGAAATAAAAGAAGGAATGACAGAGAAACACATAACTCAGGCTTGACAAGATCTGGAATCTTCAATCTATATTGCATTAATTTTGGCAAAATGAAATTTTCTCTTTGCAATCCCCTCCAGAAAAAGCCTTGTCTTAGTCTTGAAAAGTTATATTTATACAAAACTACCAATCCTAAGACGGTTGGTGATTTCTTAATTCCTAGTGACTAACTATTTGTTAAAAATAGATCAAAAACCGTTTGCATGATCTTCTCCATTTTTCTGCTTTCTTGGAAGTAAAGATCTTCCAAATGATACTTTTACTTTGTTGATGACTCTCCTTCTTTTGATCCAATATATTCAATGCATCTCTCGAGGAACTGTGTAAAATTTCTAGGGGGTTCTGGAAGGTCCTTCACTTCGAACAAACAAACCTTTCTCTGTATCTTGGAGAGACGGTCTTCAACTCCTTTATCTGCAAAATTTATCGACTAGAGTTTTAAGTTGGGCTCGACTAACAACCTGTCTATTAGGGTGACATCCATTTCTCTTAGCTGTGAAATTTCTATTTGAATTTCACTCAAATTTTCTCTAAAATTTAATTGATGTCTTACAATATTAATCTATCCCAAAAGTCCTGTACAATTGCCTTTTCCAATGTTTAATGACCTTTTGTCTAAGAGATCAAAAACTTCTTTGCAGTCATCTCTGATTTCCTTGACTATTCTTTTGTTTTTAGTTATGTTGGTTTCCCATAGCTTGAGCATGATGTCGCCTTTGATTTGCTCTGTGGCTGATATTTTCATAGTTTTGGATGTCTCTTCACTTGTCAAATGTATGATTTCCTTTTGGAGAGTAACCCTTGCTTCTTTGTCTTCTTTTTCCTCCAGGATAATATTATCAAAGGCATTATCTACTTCTTGAAAGTAACTCTGAATAATCTCTATCTTGGAAATCAATTTTTGTTGTTCAACTTCTATTTTTGAATGCACTTCCAGTGACTAGGCCTGGAAACCTTTCAGATCTATGACTCGACCTTCCATCAAATTTACCCTAGCCTATAACTGTTTTGCATGCTCCTTTTGTTGAGAAACCTGCACTTGACTTGCTTGTATCTTCTGGTTCATTTCATCCAGGCTTGATTTGAGTAATTGAATTTCTAGCCTTTCGGCAGCCCTAGTCTGCTCCAAGATTTTACTCACCTCTTCTTTGATGTTCTCCTCAACATTATTTAATTGATCTTGTAATTGAGCTATCATGTTATTACTCTTATTTATCCTCATTCTCATGTTTCCCATGGTTAAAAAGTTTGTTGTTGCCATGGCTCCCATGGAACCTGCTATCTCTGTAGTGAAATCCTCCTCCAAATTCTGTCCATCTATCAAGACTTTATGCTTTTTTACCATACTCCCCTCCTTCATATGCATCTCTTGTTTCAGGACGACCTTCCTTTTTCTGTTGAAAAAATAATCAGAAGGAGGAATCTCATCTATGGAGATAGAGGTGAGGTCATCAACAAATAGAGATCCTATCTATGGGAATCCAAAAGCGGACTATAAGGGGGTTAAGGAAGCTATGGGACTTCCCATATTAGTAGATCCTTTCCCTCCTATTGCCTTAGGCGTATTGACATCAACACCAGGTGATGAAGGTGGAGTAATCTTACTGGACTTGGGAGGTCTCCCAGACCTCTTCTGTACTTCGGTCTCTGATTTTTTTGTCTGTAAGGTCTCTTTGTTTTGTGGGGGATTTTCTGTATCCTATGGGAATTTTTTGGGATTGCCCTTCTTCTGTGCTTCTTGTTCGAAGAATGGGGGAACATTTTCTTTCTCCTAGGGGAGGGTGATTGCTTCTCCTTGCAGTACTTTGGGCAGACCACTCCGTCTATGCTTCTAAAAGGTCTGAAAGCTAGCTTGCAAGTCGGACGACAGTGTCTGTACTTGTTGTAACACCTCTTTATAAGTATTAGTCCCTTTGAACATGTCATCCCAAGGGGACTCCTCATGTTCATATTCTTTCATATTGCAGTGTATCAAGTGTTTGTTCACTAGTTGATAAGGGTTGTGCCTTTTGTACTCAATATTTAAAAATTTGACTTCTTCGAGTGCTTCTTCTTCCACCTTGGAATGGCCCAAGTTTTGTAATGAAAATTTCCTGATGTGCACAGGGAAGATTGGCCAGGACTTCTTTTGAGCCACCTTTAGCTCTATTCCAATACCACCTTTCACTATTTGGTGTGCTACTTCCCTACACACTAGTCTGTCCGGGAGGAATTTTGGAAGCACATGAGGGTGGATTGAACACCCATAAACCCTAATGTAGGAGAAGCTTTCTTCGATGAATCAGTCTGCTCTTTCCTTGAGTTTTTTTGAAACTATTTCAAAAATGTGAGGAGGGTCACAACCGAAAAACATTTTATGCATTAGTATTACCATGAAATGACAAATTTCAGAAAACAATTTTTTTGCGTTTTCTTCCCACAGCTCAGAGTGATACTCGTGAATGGGATCGAGGCAAGTTATGTTCCAACTCCAATTCATCAGGGGTAATGGAGTCATAAAACAAATTGCGTCCATGATGTATGCTGACATGTAAAAGGCTACCGTTTGACCTCGGAATCTTGCATCTTTGTAATCTAAAACCTCTTTGGCTATGTTATCAGATAAAATATTGCTCCAGCTGAAACTATATCCTTCTGATGCTTCCTCTAAAAAGGGCACCCATTCTATGGGTAAATGACAGGGATTCTTTTTGCCGAAGAGTCTTCACAACATCATGGCTACATAAACCGTGTACTCATTCAAAGAAGTTGTGGCATAAATTATGTGGGTATCGGCCCTAAATTTCGATGGACATCTCCACCATCCTTTGATTAAATCAGGATAAGTTTGGTCTGCCTCAGTACATTCCTTTCTCTGAAATTCAGCTATAAATTTGGCATTGTAAATGTATTTAGGATTGGGTGAGAGTTTGTACATAACCTGGATATGTTCAGGTCTGAATGAGCCGATAATGACCGCTTGATCATTTAAAATGCTTCTCGTTGGAATATTAATCTTCTTTAAAGCTCAATTGATCATGTCATTGTATGCCATGAGCCGTGGGCGTGCTGCAATCTTGTGAAGTTCTGATTATGTTATGTCTCGAAGGTGATTCTTGGAATCTTTAGGGGAATTTTTGATCTCGTAGTCCATATTTTCATAGATTTGTCTCCAGGATTTGATCGAGTCGATAGCATGTGGCATGGTGTCGGATATGACATCTCCCTCTGGGCTAGAAATCTCAGCTGTATCTTCACTCTTCTTGGGTCCCTTCTTTGGTGCCATAACTTTCGTATTGGAACGAAAACATATCACATAAGAGAGGTGCATAAGCTTGGATGGATGTGACTTACTCCTGATAGAAAGAACAAGAATAAGGTTCAAAACACAGACCTTTGATTTTCCTTTAACTCATTTTATGGTGAAAGTACTGATGCAACTGCCAAGAATTTAATACCTTTAATGTAGAGAATATTTCTGAGATACACATTTGGTTCACAAAAATCACTAGCTATCCGTTATTAATATGTCCATATTTCGGCAATTCTAAAATCAAAATTCGAAAGATCTCGTTCAATGGAACCTGAAAAATGAAAATACTTAAGAAGTTTAATTACCATTAATTGTGTTTTTAAAACGAAGTTAGTTCATTTTAAACATTGATTTTGAGTCAAGATTTCGCATTTCAGGGTTTCGAGGATCTTGATTACACGAGGTATGTCACCACTAAACCCCGAATCCCGAAATCACGATGAGATTAGTTTAGGCCTTAGCTTTGGTATTGAGTCGGGACTTCGCATTTCAGGGTTTTCAGGATCTCGCTTACACGAGGTATGTCACCACTAAACCCCAAATCCCAAAATCACAATGAGATTAGTTTAGGCCTTAACTTTGGTATTAGTAATTTTGTTAATCAGGATCAATAACTAACTTCCATTTTTTACGGGAAATCGGGGATCGAGATTTCACGATTCGCAATGTATTGAAAACGTATTGTTTTGAGTGAACTTGAATCCCGAAAGGTTAAAAGATTGTTAATTAACTCCTTTAGGGTTTTAATTTATCGTGATTAGAAGTACTTTACAGAACGTGTGTCGAGACTTTAAAAACACTTGAGATTTCTACCTTTTATTATTAAAAAATAAATCCATTTCGGGATTTTGGTACCGGGCTTTTGGGACTGATAACGAGGATTATACCTTGTGAAAAGACGAATCCCGTAAAAGAAAAGTTTTAGTCTTAGAGATAAAAACTTTAAGACCTGGTTTCAACATAGGCTCCAATTGGGGACCTTGTCTCCTTGTGGGATGAGGAGAATAGGAAGACTTAGTGCCTTTATTGGGTAAATGGGGTCAGTTATTCCAGTCTGTGAGACATAGTTGTAAAAACCCAACCAGGAGGATAAATATTTCAACCTTAACTTTGGAGAACTTTCAAGATTAAAACGTTCGACAATCTCGAGATAGGCTCACATAGATTTCCCTTTCTAAATCCGACCTTAGATTTGTGCAAGATAATCGAAACAAGATTAGTAATTCTACCAGTTTTTATTTGATCATATTCGCATCGAGAGACTCTTAGAGTGTAATCTGGAATCCCAAAATCTTAGAGTGTAATCTGGATGAAAGAAGAAAATTACCAGAGCATCTTGCAATTCGTGTATAACAACCTTGTCCGATATGTAGACATTGCTTCATTGCCAGTGAGCCTGTTCAGTACCCCGATGAAGTTATCATATTTTCCACATTGAATTTCCTTTCACCACTTCATTATTTTTAGCATTTAAATGTCGAGATGAGGGAAATTATATAATGAATTTCCTTTCATCATCTCTTTATATTAGATGGGGGCAATCAATAATGAATTTCCTTTCACCACCTCTTTAGATTAGATGGGGGCAATCAATAATGAATTTCCTTTCACCATCTCTTATATACGCTTTTTTTATGAAGTGGGGGCAATCAATAAGTATGTAACATACTCAGGGAAAATATATTGCTTAATTTTTTTTACAGCAAAGGTCTGTCAACTTATTTAAATAGCTTTGGATTAATCTTCTTTTGGCCCTTAGACACTTTAACTTTATGGAGAATCTCAGGGAAAAACTTATTAATATTTCTTAGGGACTTCCCTTGAGTGAAAACGATCATTTTATTTCTGCCGGAATGACTAAAAAGGTTAGGATTAGCCCAGACATACTTCCGGTTTAGCCAAAGTTGAGGAGAAACATAGAATTTTACCTATCCTTGCTTTGAAAGTTAGTCTGAACATTTCAGAAATTAAGATGGGACTTTTTCCTTTTTTCTTTCTCTTTTTTTTTTATAGAGACTAATGGGAAAAAAGTCAGGGTTGGGTGAAGAGTAAGCTTGATAGTGATCAAAGGGAAAAGGTGAGATAACTTCGGAAACCTAGGAGTGCTAACGACTATTATTTATTTATGTTTATTTTTTATTTTTTTAACTGTCGTGAAATTTTGTGTCTCGTTCATTGGTACCTCTTAGGACATTTTTAACTCAGGTTCCCAGGTCAGAGTTCATACCTTAGTAGTTCATTGTATTTACAGCCAGAATACTATTTACTTATTACCTTTTTGGTAAGTATTTATCATGATTATTCATGCAGTTTACCCTGATAGTATAGTTGACCTCTTGAGTCCTTGATGATTTTCCTGCAAATAAAATGACCTGATAACTGTCAGACACTCATACCAATTTTGTGAACTGCTAGATTTGAACTGTTTTGTATTTACATTTTCTGAAAAATTTAATTTTTTTTTTTTTAATCTTCAATCAAACTTACCGAAAGCAATGTAACTATAAAGAAAACATGAAAACAAATTGGTATGTACAATGAAATTTCGAAAACATATTACTGCATGTAGTGTTTAAGGTATCGCCCATTTATAGGGGCGCTCAGAATGTCTCCATTGAGATTTTCTAATGAAAATATATTTTCTCCCTTTGAGGCTCAGAATGTCTTCTCTGTTGGCTTCCCATTTTAGTGCCATATCTCCAGAGAGGAAATCTCTATCCTTAGCCTTTTGATCGAATAAAGCCTTCGTCTTATCCTGATATCTCTGCAACTTTTCGTTTACTATTTCTCTATTTTGCTGAACTTCGACCAACTGGTTTTCTCTCTTGGTAATGTCGTTAGGTTCTTCATTTGAATCTTACCAATTTTTCATTATTGGCAGAGCAAGATTGATTGGTAAAATAACATCAGTTCCATATACCATCTGAAAATGGGATGTAGTGTCCCCAAGGCCGAGCCCCATTGTAAACCAAGTTCTGAAAGGAATTGTCATTATGTTTTATAGGCTGGTGAGGCAAGTTCTTATAAGCTGGAGACTTATGTGTTTGTTAGGCCAGGGAGCCTAAGTGTTGAAGGCCAGGAGCCTATTGTTGTACTTGTATGTATGCAGAACATTTAATAAAATATAAACACCACCAGGTGCAGACCGACCATGATGAATGAGTGAAGGGGGACTGAGCATCCACAGAGTGGGCAAGGAATTAGGGGTTGGAAGGTGGGAAAAGGGATAAGTGTTGATCCTAGGGGCTAATCCTAGGGTGCTTAAGCCTAGGAATAATATTTTTATATTATTCCAAAAGAACATGTGCATTTTATGTTTCATTTCATCCTAAGTTTTGGAAAGGGTAAGCGTGTAAAGGGGATGCATGATGATGGAACTCATGTAGTTCCAAGGGTGACAAGTGTCAGCCCTGGTGCATGCAAATAAAACGGTCAGGAGGAGCCGTGAGAGGAGATCTCCTCCATTCTACCCGACGGTCTGAAGGTAAATGATCGAACCTCTGCAAAAGAATACCCTGGTGCATCCCTGAAAGCCGAAAAGCCTGGGTTGACTTTTGAGATAGTCGGTACCACCCCTGTCTGAACAGTTCGAACCTATGTGAACCCTGCGTGGATTGTTTGTCACTCATCCCCGACAACCAGAGCGTGAGTCTATTCTATGCTAGTGGATTGGGAAATAGAAGTGACCATCCATTGTTGAACCTGTTGGGAAGCCCGTGTCTATTTTGCTCGTGAGTTGTTGTGACCACGCAGTGCTGGACTGCATGGGGTCTTGTTGGCCAGTGGTGCAATGCTCTCTCCAGGTGAGAGAGGTGATTGAGGTTGGAAGAACAGGTTGTTGGACTGTGAGCGATTCTCTCCAGGTGAGAGAGTGCACGAAGGAAGGAGAGGACTCCTGGAAGGAACCCTGTAGCTGCCACAGAGCTCGGAGACTTCCGGTCCGGCCTGTTCCTGTAACCCAAGGCAAGGGAGATTAGCAGCCGAAGGACTGTCCAGGTGACAGAGAAGGTGTATACTCCTGGGTTGGAACAGGCATGTGGGGAATGAGGGTCTATGGGCAGTGAGCGTGGGAGGTTCCTTGGAGAGAATCCCTTCCTTGTGGTTGTGTGTTGTTTTCCCTGTAACCTCAGCCTAGCCTAGATTTCCTTGCCTTGGGGTGGAGCTTAGTCCCAGCTCAGGGGTGACCAACTACTGAGCTGATGAGCAGTGTGGTCTAAGGATGGGAGGTTCTTGGAAGGCCTGCACTTGGTTGGTGGAATATAACATTGATAAAGATAAGTATCCGATTATGTTTTAATCACGTTTTGCATGATTGTGTTGCTTATGTATCATGTTTTCCGCTGTGTATATGAATTAATATGAAAGCTAATTGCTTGCTGATTATGGCAGTAATTCATATGAATACTCTGTGTTGAATTCAGTTATTGTTTAAATGCATGTGGGTTAAATAACATCTGTATGAGTTATGTACAAGTGGTGTTATAGTCTTCTTTTAAGAGTGATTAAACCTTAGTAGCAGAAAAGGTGTGCTACAGTTTGGTATCAGAGTGAGATTTCGACACTAAGCCTAGATGGGCCAGTGGAGCGGTCTTTGGACCGAGAATGCGAAGGGAAATTGGGTCTGGAAGGCCAATTTCAGACCCTGGTGTGCTCCAAAGTGTCAAGGAGTTACTTGATGAGTTTTTAAGCTTAGGAGGTATAGCGGCGTTATGAAACCGCAACCAGTGTGGTATAAGTCCACAGGGAGAGAGGACTCTACACCAGAAGTGTAAGAGATTTAGGATCTGTTCGGGAGGGAAGGTGAACCCTCGTGACCGTTAGATCTGGAAAGTGTGCACGGGGTTTAAAGCCCTTTGTAATTGCACAGGAGTGTGGAAATTGCGATACGCGAAATCCTGAATTAGTTAGGAACCGTCTAAGCCGTCAGATCTCGGCTGGAAAACCCGACAGCCGTTGGATTTGTCAGGAGTTATCCGAGGGTTAAAACCCCATTGAATAGGGGTGAAAGCCCTGAAATAGATCTAGACCGTCTAAATGATGGAGGCCCCGTGTCGTGAGATTTCCCATTTCAGGAAATCGGGAATCGCGATATCGGGAGTCCTGGTAACAAGGGATCGGGACTTTCCATGGTGGAAACCCCGGAGCAGTCGTGGATCATCCAATTTGAGAAGACCACGTGTAGAGAGATTACCCATTTCGGGAAAGCGGGGAGCGAGGATTCGGGAGTTCCGTTGACAAGAAATCGGACTCTCGCCTTGATAAATCCCGACCCATAATGTCGAGACGTTAGCATGTGGCTAAGTCCTGATGAACGGACAAGATTCCTTTGGGGAATCTCCGGGTCAATAACGACCATCCGATGTGAGGAAGAAATCGACATTTTGGGAGATGGGGGGTGAGAAGAGGTGAACACCTTCGAAACCCAAAATCCTGAAACAATCTACACCGTAGATCGTGGGGAGAAGAACTTGACCATTGGATCAAGTAAGTTAGTAGAAAGTGTATTCATGATTTCGGCAAATGGAAGTTCAAGATGTGTGGATGCACGAACTTCCGACACCTGAAACCCCGAAATGATGAAAGGATCTACGTCGTTGATCCGAGGAGGGGATCTGACTGTTGGATTCCATGCTTGGATTGGACGTGGATGCATGAATGCATGCCACGTGCCAGTGAGTCAAGGAGACAGGCAAGAGTGGTGGGACCCAATGACGTCATTAAAAGCGACGTGGACCCTCCTGAACGTACCACATGCCATGGTGGTGAAGGACGACAGCTGTGCTGTGGGCCCAGAGAATAAAGTAACTTGTGATTTTAGGAACTCATGAGATAAGGGCATGGGAGCTCGACATTGAGACTTGCGAAGTCGCGAAGTAGCGAGAACGAGAGGAGAAAAGTCAACATCGCTTCTCGGGGTTTCGTGAAAGGGAGGCACCAGGGTTGGATGCCACAACTCACGAAGGTGAGAATAGCGAAGGGTGCTATCACTTAGCCCTAGACTACGGTCATGCGTAGTAGACGCTAGCAAGGAGGGATCCATACCCGTGTCGCATCTCAGGTATCGGTGGTTAGAGGAAATGATTCGAGGGTCTTCGACTCATGAACTCGCGAGATTGCAAGTTGCAAAAGGGTGACTCTGGTTATGAATATATAACTGTGGGATCTTCATGGATCGAAACGCTAAGTCCCAAAATCAAGAAGTGCTGAAAATGAAAGTTTCAAAAACATGAAAATTGCAGAACCAAATGAGAGCTCAGAAAACTTAATTGAATCAAAATGTCTTTCGTTCTTGTTCGTATTGGCTTATAAATGTTACAGATTGTTCCGAAGGAGTAATGGCCTAACAAAATTTGAATTGAATTGCACAGTGTGTGTGCAGAGTTCAACGAGAGTCAGGATTCCAGTTAACCAACGTCGAGTATGGAGAGGGAAAAGGTGCAGATGGCCTCCGAAACAGAGGACGAAAGGGTAGGAAGGGATGTCAACCTGGGAGTCAAAGGAAAAAACTCTAATGGGCACGGAAAAGGGATGGATAAGGAATAACATATGATGCAACTCATTGAAAGATTGCAGAAAGATGCCCAGGCTCGCCTAGTTGATAGCCGAAAGCTCATGAAAATCCGGGATCGACAGGGTGAATTCAATTTAAAAATGTTGAAGAGCCTGGAAATAATAGAAAAGAAATTGGAAAAGGGGAGTGACACAAGCAGATCAAGAAGTGTCAGAACCCCTGAGGGGAGAAGGAGATCGAGGAGTGGTAACAGACATTACCGTCTCTCCCCGAAGCATTCTGGAAAGGGGACACACAACAGTTCAAGCCCGTCCCCTACCAGAAAACACCGAAAATCTGGAAAGGATGAATTCAAAGGGGAGATGAACAAGATTAAGCCTCCAACATTCAATGGAGAACATAAGAAGGAAGAAGATGCCGAGACCTGGTTGCTTGGCATGAAGAAATACTTCCAACTATAGAATTATTCTGCCCATGCAGAAGGAAGAATTGCAATGTACCGACTGAAAGGAAAAACATCCATGTGGTGGGATCAGTTTGTGCAGGTGCAGCACATCCGAGAGAAAGAGGTCACTTGGAAGGAATTTAAGAGGTATTTCAAGAAGAAATACCTGACTAAAAGATACTATGACAGAAAGATGAAGGAGTTATTCGAACTCAAGTTGGGCAGTATGACCATTGATGAGTATGAATGAATTTTTCTGGAACTACTGAAGTATGTTCCATTCATCAAAGACGGGGCTTTCAAGATTCAGAGGTATCTGAGTGGACTGCCACCTTCCATTGGTGACAAGATTCAATATGATGATCCTAAGACTATGGAAGAAACAATAAGAAGGGAGAAATTCTTATACGAACAACAAAGAGAAAAGCCTACCTTTCGAAAGGCTTGGGATGACCAGAAGAGGTTTAAGAAAGAACAGAGGCAGAAGGGAAACATGCCTCCCTTTTTCAAGAATGGCCTTGGGGAACAGTCATCCTTTAGAGACCCCAGGAAAGTTGAAGGGAGTGAGCAGGTGCCAATACCGCCACCTATGGAGTGTTGGGGTTGTAAAGGGTATCATAGGTACAGAGACTGCCCCCACAGAAAAGATAAAACAAGAACTGTCCATACTTTTCAGCAAGCTGAAACAGTGGAGGATATGGGCAGCAGAATGCCGAGGATCTACGCAGCCCTGGACAACAAGCAAGAAGAATTTCAATCGCACATGATTGAAGTGGAAGGTACGATAAAAAACCGACCACTTGTTATTTTAATTGATTCAGGGGCTAGCCATAGTTATGTAGATCCTAGAGTGGTGGAAAGTTTGCATCTAACGAGAAGAAAACATGAGAAGTCTTGGTTAGTGCAGTTGGCCACAGGGACCAAGAGGAAGGTCACTGAATTGGTTAAGTCATGTTCAGTGGACATGAAAGGAATGAGCACTAAGGCTGGATTGAACATTCTTCCTTTAGGCTCATACGATTGCTTAATTGGGATGGACTGGTTGGACCAGCACCATGCCCTTCTGGATTGTCATAACAAGAGGTTCACATGCCTAAACGAAGAGGGAAATCAAGTAACAATCCAAGGAATTCCCAGAGCTGTGGCTGTGAGGGAACTAGCCATACAACTGAAGAAATGTTACCGGAAAGGATATCAATTATATGCATCTCAGGTGGAAGAAGCATCCCGAGATGTAGTATCGAATCTGGAAGATCATGAGGTACTCAAGGATTTCAAGGATGTATTTCAGGAGGTACTTGGACTACCTCCGAGGAGGGACATCGATTTTTCTATAAATTTGATGCCTGGAACAACTCCAGTTTCAAAGGCTCCTTATAGAATGAGTACACCAGAGCTAAAAGAGTTGCAATTGCAGCTCGAAGAGATACTGAAGAAAGGTTACATTCACCCCAGTGTGTCACCGTGGGGAGCCTCAGTCCTATTCATGAAGAAGAAAGATGGGACGTTGAGGCTGTGCATTGATTTTCGAAAATTGAATAAGGTTACTGTCAAGAACAAGTATCCTCTGCCAAGGATTGATGATCTTTTTGATCAATTGAAGGATGCGAAAATATTTTTGAAAATAGATCTCCGATCAGGATATCACCAAGTGAGAATAAAGGATGAGGACATTAGAAAGACCACCTTTAGAACAAGGTACGGTCATTATGAATTCACAGTGGTGTCGTTTGGTCTGACAAATGCACCTGTTGTTTTCATGTGCTTAATGAATGGAGTGTTCAGAAATTATTTGGACAAATTTGTCATAGTCTTCCTGGATGATGTCTTGGTGTATTCCAGGACAGAGGAAGAAAATGAGAAACACCTGAGAATGGTGCTGCAGGTGTTGAGAGAACACCAGATGTACGCAAAACTGAGCAAGTGCTCTTTTTACCAAAGGCAGATCCATTATTTGGGACACATTATATATGAAGAAGGGATCGTTGTGGATCCTGAGAAGGTATAGGCCATTCGAGACTGGCCAGTGCCAAGGAATGTGGCAGAAGTTAGATATTTTATGGGTCTGGCAGGCTACTATAGGAGGTTTATAGCCGGATTCTCAAGGATAGCTCATTCTATCACTTCCTTGCAAAGGAAGGGGAAGAAGTTCCAGTGGACTGAAGAATGTGAGAGCAGTTTCCAACAATTGAAGCAGCTTCTAACCAGTGCTCCAATCCTGAATATTCCATATCCAAATAAGGATTACGTAGTGTGCACAGATGCATGTAAGGAGGGGTTGGGAGGAGTTCTCATCCAAGAGGGATTTGTAGTTTGTTATGAATCCCGAAAGTTGAAGGAACATAAGAAGAATTATGCCACTCATGATTTAGAGCTGGCAGCAATCGTCCACGCCTTGAGGAAATGGAGACATTACCTCATGGGAAAGAGATTTGAGTTGAGAACAGACCATAATGGTCTGAAGTATTTATTTGATCAGCCGACCTTAAATGCCAGGAAAATCAGATGGCTGGAGTTTCTGTGCGAATATGACTTTGATATCAAGCATATCAAAGGGAAAGAAAATAAGGTGGCTGATGCACTCAGTAGAAAAGTGCACGAATTACATGCTACAACCATTAGCATGTACCAGACTAAGATGAAAGACAAAATTTTGGAAGCTGCAAATGCTGATTTGCAGTACAAAAATCTTGTAGCAAAGCTACAACAGCGTGAGAGACCACAGACCAAGGAAAGTTACACCTTGGGAACTAATGGTTTACTTCTGTATAAAAATAGA
>ML828183.1:20172-41019 GCA_009831015.1 Picea engelmannii | reverse complement strand
CTAATCATGTTATCGATTGGAATGTGATTCAGGTGGAACCAGAAGGTGTCCTGCAAGTGCATCCTGTGCACATATTGGACAGGAAAAGCAAACAGCTCCGGAATCGAGCTATAGAGCTTGTAAAGGTCCAGTGGACCTGGTACAGTCCCGAGGATGCGACATGGGAGCATGCAGATGTTATGCGGGCATAGTACCCGCATCTTTTTGAATATTTTGAAAGGCTTGCAGAGACAGTGTAAGTTGCACTAAGGACAGTGCAAAAATAAGGGGAGGGGGATTGTAGTGTCCCCAAGGCCGAGCCCCGTTGTAAACCAAGTTCTGAAAGGAATTGTCATTATGTTTTATAGGCTGGTGAGCCAAGTTCTTATAAGTTGGATATTTATGTGTTTGTTAGGCCAAGGAGCCTAAGTGTTGAAGGCTAGGAGCCTGTTGTTGTACTTGTATGTATGCATAACATTTAATAAAATATAAACACCACCAAGTGCAGACTGACCACGATGAATGAGTGAAGGGGGAATAAGCATCCACAGAGTGGGAAAGGAATTAGGGGCTGGAAGGTGGGAAAGGGGTTAAGTGTTGAGCCTGGGGGCTAAGCCTAGGGGGCTTAAGCCTGTGAATAATATTTTAATATTGTTCCAAAAGAACATGTGCATTTTATGTTTCATTTCATCCTAAGTTTTGGAAAGGGTAAGCATGCAAAGGGGATGCATGCTGATGGAACGCATGCAATTCCAAGGGTGACAAGTGTTAGCCCTGGTGCATGCAAATAAAACAACCAGGAGGAGTCGTGAGAGGAGCTCTCCTCCATTCTACCTGACGGTCTGAAGGTAAACGATCAGACCTCTGCAAAAGAATACACTCGTGCATCCCTGAAAGCCGAAAAGCCTGGGTTGACTTCTGAGAACCACCCGTGTCTGAACAGTTCGAACCTATGTGAACCCTACGTGGATTGTTTGTCACACATCCCCGACAACCAGAGCGTGAATCTATTCTTTGCTGGTGGATTGGGAAATAGAAGTGACCAGCCATTATTGAACCTGTTGGGAAGCCCGTGTCTATTTTCCTCGTGAGTTGTTGTGACCACGCAGTGCTGGACTATGTGGCGTCTTGTTGGCCAGTGGTGCAACGCTCTCTCCAGGTGAGAGAGGTGATTGAGGTTGGAAGAACAGGTTGTTGGCCTGTGAGTGATTCTCTCCAAGTGAGAGAGTGCGCGAACGAAGGAGAGGACTCCTGGAAGGAACCCTGTAGCTTCCACAGAGCTCGGAGACTTTCGGTCCAGCCTATTCCTGTAACCCAAGGCAAGGGAGATTAGCAGCCGAAGGAGTGTCCAGGTGACAGAGAAGGTGTATACTCCTGGGGTGCAACAGGCATGTGGGGAATGAGGGTCTGTGGGTAGTGAGCGTGGGAGGTTCCTTGGAGAGAATCCCTTCCTTGTGGTTGTGTGTTGTTTTCCTTGTAACCTCAGCCTAGCCTAGATTTCCTTGCCTTGGGGTGGAGCTTAGTCCCAGCTCGGGGGTGACCCACTGCTGAGCTGATGAGCAGTGTGGTCTAAGGCTGGGAGGTTCGTGGAAGGCCTGCACTTGGTTGGTGGAATCTACCATTGATAAAGATAAGTATCTGATTATGTTTAATCATGTTTTGCATGACTGTGCTGCTTATGTATCATGTTTTCCGCTATGTATATGAATTAATATGAAAGCTAATTGCTTGTTGATTATGGCAGTAATTCATATGAATACTTTGTGTTGAATGTGGTTATTGTTTAAATGCATGTGGGTTAAATAACATCTGTATGAGTTATGTACAAGTGGTGTTATAGTCTTCTTTTAAGAGCAATTAAGCCTTAGTAGCAGAAAAGGTGTGCTACATTTTGGTATCAGAGCGATTAAACAAAGTAGAAGAAAAGGTGTGCTACATGGGAAATCCCAATTACCCTTTTGGTACTTATCCTGTTGGCCCATAGAGCGTATTTCAAATGGATATGCCATGTTTTCTTGTTCTCAGTCAATATTTTTTTGATCACGGTTGTCAGACTTTTGTTAGATGGCTTAGCTAAACCATTGCCCTGCGGATAATAAGTTGTGGAGTGTCCTAATATGATGTTGAATTTTTGGCAAAATCTTATCATAGCCATCGATTTAAATGCTTGTGTATTATCGGTGATTATGTTTCGGGGACAGTCGAATCTGGATAAAATATTTTGTTCTAGAATATTGATTACAACTGTGTCAGTTGCATTTCTCATGGGAATAGCTTCCACCAACTTAGTAAAATAGTCCGTTGCAGTTAGAATCCACTTGTACTGAGCACTGGAATGTGGGTGAATCTCTCCGATGAAATCAAGACCCCATTGCTTAAAAGGGGCTTCGGTTTTAACTGGAATTAGAGGTAAAGCTGGGACTTTCTGTTTACCTATAAACAATTGATAGGGAATACAAGTTCGGACTTTGGTGTTTACATATGTGAATAGTTTGGGCCAGTAATATCCATCTCTTAAGATTTTATAAGCTGTGGCTCACCAAGCATGGTGTCCTCCACACACTCCCTCATGGAACTCATCTATAACCTTTTCAGTTTTGGTCTTGACTAAACATCTTAGTAAGAAACCCAGGGGATCCTTCTAGTATAATTTTTCATCTATGATACAATATTTTATAGCATGTAGATTCAGTGTCCTAGCTTTATATGGGGCTAGTTCACTAGGACATTGAAGAGTCAATAGGTAAGAAACAATATTGTGGTACCAGACTGAAGAAGAAAACCCGTCTTCTATATCAACCGTAAGTGTAGAGAAATCGAGGTCATTTATCTCTAGGAAATCCCCGTCTTCTTGCAACTGATTGATTCTGAGTGCCTGCAATTTTGATTCGGCTAGAAATTTAGCCAGACCTTGGCCTTTAATGAGTTTTTTTGGTTTGACTTCAAGATCGAACTCTTGAATCTTAGCTAGCCATCTGCCTCTTCTCCCATCACTATCTAGCTGAACCAGTATGTCTTTGACAGAGCTTGAAGGAACATAGGCTATGATCTTCGAATGTAATACGTACGTTTTGAAGGCCTTGAGAGCCTTTACCATTGTGTAAGCTTGTTTTTCTAGTATATTATATTTCAACTCAACATCTCTCATACTTTTACTGAAAAAAACAATGGGTTTTTCAAAGCCTTCTTCATTTTTCTGTAACAATACAGCTGCGATAGTGTGTTTGGAAGTGAAGGAAAAAATCAGAAATTCTTTTGTGTAATCAGGACTTATCAAGACTGGTGCTTCACTGATAACTTTCTTGATTCGTTGAAAAGATGCTTTGGCTTCACTTTTCCACTTCGTCTCACTGTTCTTTTTCAAAATATCTGTGATCAGCTTCACAATTTCGGCGAAGTTAGGGATGAATCTTCTCAAGAAATTTATTTTTCCTAAGAAAGATTGAATTTCTTTTACATTTCTAGGGATGTTTATAGTGTCTATTGCTTCAATTCTTTTGGGATCAATTTTGATTCCGTATTTAGACACTATATGACCTAATATCTTACCTTCTTGCATAACGAAATGAGATTTTTTGGGATTGAGGGACAAAACAAATTTACGACATTTCTCGAAAGTTTGCTTTAGGTGCACTAGATGTTCTACATCAGATTTTGAAAAAATAGTTAGATCATCGAGATAGATAATAACAAATTTATCTCTCTCACCCACGAAGGCAATGTCCATGGCTCATTGGAAGGTTGCCCCTGCATTCATCAATCCGAAAGACATTTTATCGTACATGAAGGTACCCCAAGGGGTAGTGAAAGCCGTTTTTTCCTTATCATCTTGTCGTATTGCGATCTGATTGTAACCTGAAAAACCATCAATCATCGAAATTATGTTAGATCCAACTACTTTCTCTAAAATGTGGTCCATCTTAGGCAATGGGTAATTGTCTTTGAGTGACGATTGGTTCAGGTTTCTAAAATCAACACATAGTGTCATTTCGCCATTTTTCTTTCTTACTGGTACTAAATTAGCCACCCACTCGGAAAATCTTAGTGGGACGATGATTTTGGCGTCCAAGAGTTTTTTGACTTCTTTTTCTATTACTGGTAGCAGCATAGGGTTTATCTGTTTGAGTTTCTGTTTAAAAGGCTTGACACCAGGTTTCAAAGGAATTTTATGTTCGATTATAAAAGTATCATAAGTTCTCAAGTTTTCGTAAGACCAAGCGAAAATGTCTTTATATTCTCTAAGCAACTCAGCGTATTTACTTTTGGTTTCTGGGGACAGGTATTTGGATAGTTTCACCAACCGAGGGTTTTCTTTGGAACCTATGTCACAGTACTCAACTTCTTCGGGATGAGGTTGTAAAGTGGATCTTAAAGGGATACCATCTTGATTAAATAACCTTTCCAATGGAATCGGGCCCTTGGGGATCTGGTTATTTTTTAGAACAAGCACTCGATTATTGACGATTTTATCGTGGAATTCTTGGGGGTCCTCCCCTTCCTGCATGATCCAAACAAGATCATTTTGGTTTTCTTGATCGACATGCGTTTCAGCAAACTCATCTATTGATTCTAAAAATTTGCGCAGTTGTTCATCGTCCTCAAAAACTTGCCAGTGTTGTATGTTATTGGGTATGGAATGTCGGTGTCTCATTTATATATGGTACTTTAGTTTGAAAGTGGTGGGAGGTGTTAATGTTGAGGCTACTTTGGATAACACATCAGCCTGTTGGTTTTCAATTCTTGGAATGTAGTGAACATTGACAGAGGAGAAGAATTTTTTTATCAGATCCCAGACACAATTCCTGTAAGACCTCAACCTAGGATGTTTGTCCCGGTACTATCAATTTATCTGTTTTATGGTTAGCTCGGCATCACCAAATATTTAGAGGTTTTTTTATTTTCATTCTCTTAGCGGCTTCTAACCCTAACACTAAGGCTTCATACTCGCATACATTATTAGTGTAGTCCACATTCCACTGTAGTCTATATGAAAAGGGGATTATGAATTGATTATCAGGGGCCACAAGGAGTGCCCCAGCTCCAGCTCCAAAGTAGGATGAAGCGTCGTCAAAAAACATCTTCCACACACCATTGCTATATACATTTTTTTAATTTTTTCTTTTTCTTTTTTTTCTTCTATACAAATTTCATCTATACCTAAATCAATATCATCATCAATGGATAAAATACAATTACCTAAATCTTGATCTGCAATATATACAGGGTGGTTATTCGGGTTGTGCAGATCACTTACTGTGAATGCCAACCTAGTTTCTCTGTATAGGCGCGTGAACTGTCCTCCAAAAATTGGAATCGTAGCATATGTCATGTCAAGCTGGAGAGATCCTCCAAGCTTTGCGCCCCAGGATCTGTATAACAACATACCATATTTGGGAGGGATATCGACGACTACTACGTCCATGAGAATGCTTTTTGTAGGTATTTGTGCTAGATTTACCACCAAGTATTTAATCATGCCTATACATTTAACTTTTCTTGAATCGAATGAATATAAATCTCCATAAGGCTTAGTGATTTCGAGACCCAATTTATCCATAATGGCTTTAGGCATTGCATTGTGGGATGCTCCAGAATTGAGCATACAGTTATGGAGTATTTGGTCGAACAAGGTTAACTTGATATAGAAGGGGGCAACAATGTCTTTGGCGCCTTCAAAATGTGGACCAAAAACTATGTTCGACTTGTCATCTTCTAAGTTAATGACATTGGCTTGGCTTTCATCTTCTGAAAAACTAATCATCTTGGCAATTTGTTTTCTATAGATTGGGTTTTTTGCCAGCTCGACAAGAGGTATGGGGATCTTGATTTTATTGATTTCATTTTCCAGATTAAAATTCCCCAAAATTTTGTCGTTCTCTATAGTTTGGGCTTCGATCCCCTTCTTATCAGCTTTCTTTTGTGGTGAAGGTTTTGTTTCAGTTGCAGGAGCTTTCGCTTTCTATGTTTTGACTTTGGGTGTTTCAGCTGACTTAGTCTTGGTAGGCTGTGTGTCTGTGATAGTTTTTTCAGTCTACTTTTCAACATTTTTTGAAACCGTCTCATCTGTCTCACCCCTCGACAAGATCTTTTTCATTTGGGCGATTGTGAGACTCTTGTTTCTAGGCCCTAGATTGTACTTTTGGTGAAGCTCGACCATTATACCATCTGCAATACCCTGGTAGGTCAAATCTTCAAAAGTACTGTTATTTATGTCATTTTCCAATCTATTTTCTTTATTTAAGGATTTTTCATAATCTTGTCTCGATAAATAGGGTTGTGGATCATCATCGCCCAGATTGTTTATATCTTCCTCTAATTCCTCGAAATATTTTAAGTCTTCCTCTCCAATGAAGTTTTCACTCTTGAAGGGGGTTGGGATTTTTTGATCCTCATTCTTAATATGTCTTTATGGGGCTTGAGGATTGGGATTCCTTCTGAAATCATTTCTGGGAAAATGGTCATTTTTTGTTTGATCTAATTCCATTTTTAAAATCTTATTAGACAGTTCTTTAATTATTCTATCCATGTCGTCCATTTTGTCTCCTGATGATCTTCTTGATCTAGAAGATCCTACTTGTTCTATGTACCTTTTGGTTTCTTTGTTTCCAGTTTCTATTTTGGCTTTTAGCTTTCTTGAAGCCATCATGTTTGATTCAATTTCTAGGGCATCGTCTTGCATCTTGGTGAGCTCTACTGATCTCCTCTCTCTTAATAGTAGGGAGAAATCAGGGTCTAAAGCTCCAGTGAAAGTTACTTTCGCTGCAGGCTGAGAAGGTTTGACCTTGATGGGAATTTTATTATACAATTTATTAAACCTTTGGGTGAACACGAGAACTGATTCAGAATTTTTCTTTCTAAGAGCCCTGAATTCAGTCAGATAATAGAGGTGATCTTTCCTTTCTCCCAATTTTATGATGAAAGCACTTTCGAGTTCATCGTATGACCTTAAAGATACTGCTGCTAAGCCTCGGAACCAGGTTCTGACCTGCCCTTCGAAAGTTTTTACTAAGATTCTGGAGTAGACATCTTTGTGTTCAAGTCCTAGGATATCAACAAATTGGTCAAAGAAATTGATGTGTTCTTGTGCAGTTAAATCGCCTTCCCCTGTGAATTTTGGGATATTTTTCATGTAATTTTCTGGAAGGTCATGTAGGGGAAATGGAAGGACAAGAGGGGCATATCTAGAAACCACCTTGACAAAAATTCTAGGGAGTGGTACTTGGACACCTACTGCTCCTCCTGCGGCACCACCTGCAACACCGCCTCCAGCCCCCACACCTCTGTGTGCAACCATTGATGGATTTAAGGCTGAAACTCAGAGTGTATGAGGAGAAAGCTCACGAAATATTGGTAAATTTTGGGTTGTGCTTGAATGTGACAAAAATGTTGTGGGGAAATGATCGTCAAGGCACAGGAAACTGGAGAAATAAGGCCTAAGATGAAAATAACTTGTTTCTCCAGACTCATAAGATGAATATATCGAAGAATCAATGGGGGTTAAATCAGGATACACATGGCATTCGTCAGAGTGCTTGGTAGTAGGAGTGTGCACTTCAGGAAGATAGAACATATCTATTGAAAGGGGGAGGGAGACAGATCTCTCAAGTATTTCTCTGATGTTCGGCCGTGTAGAATTAGGTTGACAGATGGTATGTGTTGGTGAAATGATTTGTCTAAGGGATCTTCGTGATTTTAAAGTATTTTTCGGATTAGAAACTAGCGAGGTATGTTTGTCGTCTAGGTTCTTTCTGGTGTTCTTTAAGCTAAAAGACAGTTTTCTTATCGTGGAATCGCCAAGTGAAAGATAAAAGTAGCCTTAGAAGTTTTTTCAATCTTTGTTCACTATCAAAGAAAGAAAGTGTCAATGTCGTTCTTCCCATGGAAAAGATTCATTTCTTCGTCCCTGGAAACAACGCCAAAAAGATGTTGTTCCTGAGTTTATACTTTAAGGCTCTAAAGTGTACCATCAAGGCATCCGGAAAGGTAGAGATAGTTAATGGGTAAAAATATCAGTTTAATGGAAAGCAAGATCAAAGTTGGTTCCTTAACTATCTTCGTCTAGCTTCCCATTGTTCTTGGATGCTAGTATCCCTTTCAATCATGACCCATGAACGTTCAAGTTCTACCCGTGTACTTGTTGTTTGTAATATGGTATTGAATAGGTTTAACACAATGCTTGTCTGATCTGATAGACCGGGTTCTATATTAGCCTGTCTGGTAACTGGAACAATCATGAAAGCTAAGAGTTTCCTTTTTGTAAGTCAAAATTATTTTCAAGGGTCGCAAATTTCTGGTTTGAATTAATAAAAATAAAACTTCCACACTATGAATCAATAACTTATAATAAAAATAAAGGTCGTTTCTAGTATCTGAGTCAAATTTAATGGAGATGGTGCATGGAATGAAGAAAGAAAAAGAAACATATAGTTGTATAACAAATGTGAGGCATCAATTGAAGAGGAATCTCACTTTATGCTAATAGAATAAAGAGAGATGATAACTTTGAATAAATATACAATTTAAGAATTCTAAAACATTCATAGGTCTTATATCCATTGATTGTTGATACAGAGGAAAAAATGCAAACAGTTAGATAATTTGACTGTTCAATCACCACAATAGAGGTTGCATCATGAAAGCATTCATCGAAGGTATGAAATAAAAGATGGAATGACAGAGAAACACATAACTCAGGCTTGACAAGATCTGGAATCTTCAATTTGTATTGTATTAATTCTGGCAAAATGAAATTTTCTCTTTACAATCCCCTCTAGAAAAAGCCTCGTCTTAGTCTTGAAAAGTTATATTTATACAAAACTACCAATCCTAAGACGGTTGGTGATTTCCTAATTCCTAGTGACTAACTATTTGTTAAAATAGATCAGAAACCGTTTGCATGATTTTCTCCATTTTTCTGCTTTCTTGGAAGTAAAGATCTTCCAAATGATACTTTTACTTTGTTGATGACTCTCCTTCTTTTGATCCAATATATTCAATGCATCTCTCCAGGAACTGTGTAAAATTTTTGGGAGGTTCTGGAAGGTCCTTCACTTCGAACAGATAATCCTTTCTCTGTATCTTGGAGAGACAGTCTTCAACTCCTTTATCTGCAAAATTTATCGACTGCATTTTTAAGTTGGGCTCGACTAAAAACCTTTCTATTAGGGTGACATCCATTTCTCTTAGTTGTGAAATTTCTATTTGAATTTCACTCAAATTTTCTCTAAAATTTAATTGATGTCTTACAATATTAATCTATCCCAGAAGTCTTGTACAATTTCCTTTTCCAATGTTTAATGACCTTTTGTCTAAGAGATCAAAAAATTCTTCACAGTCATCTCTGATTTCCTTGACTATTTTTTTTTTTTTTTTNTTATGTTGGTTTCCCATAGCTTGAGCATGATGTCGCCTCTGATTTTCTCTGTGGATGATATTTTCATAGTTTTGGATGTCTCTTCACTTGTCGAATGTATGATTGCATTTTGGAGAGTAACCCTTGTTTCTTTGGCTTCTTTTTCCTTCAGGATAATATTATCAAAGGCATTATCTGCTTCTTGAAAGTAACTCTGAATAATATCTATCCTGGAAATCAATTTCTGTTGTTCAACTTCTATTTTTGAATGCACTTCTAGTGATTGGGCCTAGAAAGCTTTCAGATCTATGACCTGAACTTCCATCAAATTTACCCTAGCTTGTAACTGTTCTGCATGATCCTTTTGCTGAGCAACCTCCACATGACTTGCTTGTATCTTTTGGTTCATTTCGTCCAGGCTTGATTTGAGTAATTGAATTTCTAGCCTTTCGGTAGCCCTGGTATGCTCCAAGCTTTTACTCACCTCTTCTATGTTGTTCTCCTCCTCATTCTTTAACTGATCTTGTAATTGAGCTATCATGTTATTACTCTTCTTTATCCTTGTTCTCATGTTTCCCATGGTAAAAAAAGTTGTTGTTGCCATGTCTCCCATGGAATCTTCTATCTCTATAGCAAAATCCTCCTCCTCCAAATTTTGTCCACCTATCAAGACTTTATGCTTTTTTACCATACACCCCTCCTTCATATGCATCTATTGTTTTAGGACGACCTTCCTTTTTTTGCTGAAAAAATAATTAGAAGGAGGAATCTCATCTATGGAGATAGAGGTGAGGTCATCAACAAATAGAGCTCCTGTCTATGGGAATCTAGAAGCGGACTGTAAGGGGGTTAAGGAAGCTATGGGACTTCCTAGCTCTGTAGATCCTTTCCCTCCTATTTCCTTAGGAGTATTGACATCAAAACCAGGTGATAAAGGGGGATTAATCTTACTGGACTTGGGAGGTCTCCTAGACCTCTTCTCTGCTTCAGTCTCTGAGTTTTTTGTCTGTAAGGTCTCTTTGTTTTGTGGGGGCCTTTTCATATCCTATGGGACTTTTTCGGGATTGCCCTTCTTCTGTGCTTCCTGTTCAAATCTTGGGGAAACATTTTATTGTTCCTAGGGGAGGGTGATTGCTTCTCCTTACAATAATTTGGGCAGACCACTCCATATATGCTTCTGAAAGGTCTGAAAGCTAGCTTGCAGGTCGGACGACAGGGTTTGTACTCGTTCTAACACCTCTTTATAAGTCTTAGTCCCTTTAAACATTTCATCCCAAGGGGACTCCTCATGTTCATATGATTTCATATTGCAGTGTATCAAGTGTTTGTTCACTAGTTGATAAGGGTCGTGCCTTTTGTACTCAATATTTAACAATTTGACTTCTTTGAGTACTTCTGCTTCCACCTTGGAATGACCGAAGTTTTGTAATGAAAATTTCCCAATGTGCATAGGGAAGATTGGCTAGGACTTATTTTGAGTTTCCTTTAGCTCTATTTCTATACCGCGTTTCACTATTTGGTGTGATACTTCCCTACACACCAGTTTGTCCGAGAGGAATTTTGGAAGCGCATGAGGGGGGATGGAGCACCCATAAACCCTGATGTAGGAGAAGCTTTCTTCGATGAACCAGTCGGATATTTACTTGAGGTTTTTTGAAACTGTTTTAGAAATGTGAGGAGGGTCACAGCCTAAAAACATTTTATGCATTGGTATTACCACGAAATGACAAATTTTGTAAAACGGTTTTTTTGCGTTTTCTTCCCACAACTCAAAGTGATACTCGTGAATGGGTTTGAGGTAGGTTATGTTCCAACTCCAATTCATCAGGGGGAATGGAGTCATAAAATAAATTGTGTCCATGATGTATGCCGACATATAAAAGGCCACTGGTTTACCTTGGGATCTTGTAGCTTTGTAATACGAAACCTCTTTGGCTATGTTATCGGATAAAATCTTTCTCCAGTTGAAACTATATCCTTCTGATGCTTCCTGTAAAAAGGTCACCCATTCTGTGGGGAAATGATAGGGATTCTTTTTGCCGAAGAGTCTGCACAACATCATGTCTATATAAACAATGTACTCATTCAAAGAAGCTATGGAATAAATTCCATGGGTATCGGCCCTAAATTTGGATGGACATCTCCACCAGCATTTGATTAAATCAAGGTAAGTTTGGTTTGCCTCAATACATTTCTTTCTCTGAAATTCAGCTATAAATTTGGCATTGTAAATGTATTTAGGATTGGGTAAGAGTTTGTACATAACCTGGATATGTTCAGGTCTGAATGAGCCAATAATGACTGCTTGATCATTTAAAATGCTTCTCGTTGGATTATCAATCTTCTCTAAAGCCCAACTGATCATGTCATTGTACGCCATGAGCCATGGGCGTGCTGCAATCTTGTGAAGTTCTGATTCTACTATGCCCTGAAGGTGATTCTCGGAATCATTAGGGGAATTTTTGATCTCGTAGTCCAGATTTTCATAGATTTGTCTCCAAGATTTGATCAATTCAATAGCATGTGGCATGGTGTCGAATATGACATCTCCCTCTGGGATGGAAATCTCAGCTGTATCTTCACTCTTCTTGGGTCCCTTCTTTGGTGCCATAACTTTCGTATTGGAACGAAAAACCTGTCACAGAATAGAGGTGTATAAGCTCGGCTGGATGCAACTTACTCCTGATAGAAAGAACAAGAATAAGGTTCAAAACACAAACCTTTAATTTTCCTTTAACTCATTTTATGGCGAAAGTACTGACACAACTACCAAGAATTTAATACCTTTAATGTAGAGAATATTTCTGAGATACGCATTTGTGTCACATAAATCACCAGCTATCCATTATTAATATGGCCGTATTTCGACGATTCTAAAATCAAAATTCGAAAGATCTCGTTCAACGGAACCCGAAAAATGAAAATACCTAAGAAGTTTAATTACCATTAATTGTGTTTTTAAAACGAATTTAGTTCATTTTAAACATTGATTTTGAGTCAATATTTCGCATTTCGGGGATCTTTCTTACACGAGGTATGTCACCACTAAACCCCGAATCCCGAAATCGCGATGAGATTAGTTTAGGCCTTAGCTTTGGTATTGAGTCGTGACTTTGCGTTTTGGAATTTCGTGGATCTCGCTCACACGAGGTATGTCACCACTAAACCCAGAATCCCAAAATCACGATGAGATTAGTTTAGGCCTTAACTTTGGTATTAGTAATTTCATTAATCAGGATCAATAACTAACTTCCATTTTTTTCGGGAAATCGGGGATCAGGATTTCGCAATTCGCAATGTATTGAAAACGTATTGTTCTGAGTGAACCCGAATCCCGAAAGGTTAAAAGATTGTTAATTAAATCCTTTAGGGTTTTAATTTATCGTGATTAAAAGTACTTTATAGAACGTGCATCGAGACTTTAAAAATACTTGAGATTTCTTCCTTTTATTATTAAAAAATAAAGCCATTTTGGGATTTCGGTACCAGGCTTTTGGGACTGATAGCGAGGATTATACCTTATGAAAAGTTGAATTCCGAAAAATAAAAGTTTTAGTCTTAGAGATAAAAAATTTAAGACCTGGTTTCAACAGAGTTGATACTGGTCATTGTTATCGCACAAACTATTGCTTGGGAAAAGCCAACCACAAGCGTCACTAGTGCGACACAACTATGGGTATCTATCCATTGCCACCTTGGATAAATACTCCCCTCTCTTTAATGATGAGATGACTCAAGACAAGGGGGGTTTCCTGGGTGACCTTAAGGGAACCAATGGAAAAACGTTGAGGGTTTGCATAGATCCCTATGCTGGTCACAATATGAAGAGTTCTAGGGTCTTGGAAAACATTCTTTGAGCTTGAAAGAAAGTTGCAAATTAAAATGTACCTGCAAAAAAATGTCAATCCAACAATATCCAATTCATAATAACATGTGTTTCCTCTTAAGAGGTCACAAGTTCAAATCAATACGGGGGTAGGGTATGTATACCTCCATAGACTTTACCAGTCAAATCGTTTTGCGGAGGGGTGTCCCTTGTCCCACAAACAAGGGGGTCTCATACACCAATTTGGTGTGGCTTGGCCATGACCTTAAAAATAGATTATTATTATCATAAAATATCCCCAAGAACACTAGAGAGAACAAAAATAAGCCTTGTTGTAGAAAAAATATGCAAACTGTAAATTTCAAACCAACAATGAAATAGTGATGACAACTGTAAAATTAACCACTAGAAATTAACAAGATGATCACCAATTAATTGCTCTAAACTAGTGAATGATTTAGAAATACTTTAGGACTAGTTCCAGTGGTTAGATAAGCCATTAAAGATAACTTATCAACAATTAGTATTCATCCTTATATGACTATAGAAAAAATTTCCTACATCGACAAGAATCCACCGTCAAAACCAACAAGTAATAATGCCAAAATATAGCCCTCGACAAGTAGATTAAATTGCACTATTAGATCATTAAATTCCACGATGAATTAGTTAATATGAGAGAGTGTAAAGAGGAATTTGTTTAAGCCCTAATTTATTACAAAAATAATAATAATTCATAAAAACAAGATTCCCTTAGCCAAGAGAGTAGATACGAGCATGTATAATCTAACCCAAACTTTATCAATTTCAATCCCTCAATTTTCATGTTTATCAATGCAACAATTTACGTTCTCCAGTTTCACTAGTGTCTTTTTATTGGGTGAATGGAGTCTATTTTTTTAATAATAGGTTAAGAAACAATCACGTGAGGATTATTATTGAGAGTTAGACCCTTATAATACCCAAGAAAACTATTTCTTTCCAAATCGTTTAGCCTAGAAATCAAGATGAACTAGGGCTTGAAAACCTTCTAGGGGTGTAAACCCTCTTACTCCATAGAGGAAATATACCCTATCCAATCCTTGAAACAAGGGTGTAAGCCATTTTACTCCTTTTGTAAAACCTTGTAGTCCTTCAATAGCAAAGAAGAAGAATTGTTTTTGGAGGGTGTAACCCCATTTACTCCTCCTAGGGTTTAAAATATTTCCTTGAATTTAAAACAAGCAAGATAATAGGTTGCATAAATTACTCACCGAATCCAAGAGAAAGCATGCAAGAAACCCTTACTACCAAATATTATCCAAGGATTTTCCAAGAAACACCATCAAGAGAAAAATGCTAGCCTTTAAATGCTCCAAAAACGAGTCTTTGTGCCATTGCACTAGAAAAATGAGAGGTCAAAATTTTCAAGAGAGTGGAATTTCTCTACTCGTGATGATTTCTTTCCAAATTAAAATGAATTAATTCTATTTATAGAGGAAACCCAAGTCTAATTTGTCCAAATTTACAATTAAAACCTTAATTTCAGGTCAAAACTAGAGTTACAATGCTTAATCGACAAGTTGATTTTCTCTTTTTGCCCAGATAAGCTACAAAATGATGAAAAATAACAAAATAATGGCATGCAATCCCATAAATATCCTCTCCAAGGTGGCACGTGTGAATATAATCCTCCCAAGACTAGGATGCCATGCTACAAAGTTGCCACATCATCCCCAAATCAAGTAAAAGAGTGGGGGTACAATCCCACAACACCACCAAGTGAACTAAACATGATAAATGACCCCTCAAAAGTGTGATTTCATGCTAGAAAAGGGGAACATTTTGGAATAGGAGGGTGACATCACCTCTTCTTCGTGGTTCTGAGCCTCGTTCATGTGCTAGAGACATCATCCAAGGTGTAACACTCATCATCCTAGGCCTCCAATGTGTGGGGCACAACATCCATGAAATGGGATTTCATGCCCCTATGAAGGTACAAGTGACTTAGTTCCTTCATGAATGAATTTCATCAGGAAAGGTCCTGTAAAGAAAAGAAAATATTCCCTCCAAGGGTCCACAATTCATATGAATCATGATAAGTAAGCCACATTTAATAAAAGAGCCACCCAAACAAGTGCATTAAATCTCCCCTTTTCAAATTAAAAAAATGCTCAAAGACCTTATAAATTTGCCAAATTTAGGTAGGGGAGGGGTGTCATGGTGTCCTATTGGGTAGGCCAATCACCAAGTCAAGGAATGTTTCCCAGGAAGACCCTCTCTAGATCATGTAATGAGTAAGAGGTGGATTTCAAAAATACTCTTGGGCTTGGGGTTATTGACATATTAAGGGATAATATTGTCTCATCTATGGGTGCCTTTGTTGAGGGTGCATTGTTGCATCCCTTCTTTTGCAATGCAACATTTTTCCAAGCCCTTTATTTTCCTTTATATTTTTAAAATCCAAACATTGAGTGATATGTGCAAATGGAAATAAAAGATCATTTCAATTCCACTTTAAGTTAGAGCACATTGGGTGATATATGCAAATGGAAATAAAAGAACATTGCAATGCACTCCCCCTTCAAGTGAGACACTTTTGGTTTATTTTCTTTTAAAAGTCCTTTATCTTTTTAGAGAAGTGTTTCATGGATCTCAAGACCTTAGGGAGAGCATCAAGAAGGATGGACTATGGATTTTTATTTTTATAGTGTTAGTTGCAACACCTCTGGGACTTCATCCCCTTCTTCCCATGAAATGAGGTACAAACCCTTCTTGGGGTCAATGAACCCGAAAACACAAAAGATGAGGAAATGAAGGGGAAGAAGTGCGGAAAGTGGTAAGTATGAGTGGAAATTGTACAATGACCCTTCAAGGATACCTCCCAATAGAAACCATATTCCTGAGGGTGGCCAACTGACTAGGATACCATGACAACCACCAAGGTGAAATAAGACAAAATTTATATTTTCCAAGAAAACGTTCCATAATCAAGAAAGGACTCTTTGCAACATGATTAAATACCTCAAATATAAAAGTGACACTCACCATGAGACTAGACTTGTTACCTCATGAAGCAATACCTACTTTCTTTTGTAGCCAAATCGGTGTAGCAGATGCTTCTCTACTATTTGCGATGAGTGGTGATGCATGGTGGAGAGGAGGGGCTTTGCCTACTCAATGTGGGCTCTCCTAGTCAATCTAGCCCTCGACACTCCATGTCTTCTACCTATGGGCCTCGAGACATAATCTCCTTAGTTAGCACTAAGCTGGGGGGGTAACATATGGATCCTACATGGGGACATGTGCTCACCATAGAGCGCATATGAACCTTGACACATCCTGGTATGATATGTTCCAACACACACTTAAACAAACATTATAGAATCAGAGGGTGGAAAACTCACCCTTTCATTCATATAATAAAAACCTCAAAACTTCAAAATTGACAACTATAATATTTCTTAAAATT
This sequence comes from Picea engelmannii, assembly GCA_009831015.1. Classification (NCBI taxonomy): domain Eukaryota; kingdom Viridiplantae; phylum Streptophyta; class Pinopsida; order Pinales; family Pinaceae; genus Picea; species Picea engelmannii. Next base: position 24,411 of record ML828183.1, on the reverse strand, counting down.
TATTTTTTTTGTATTTTTCAAAAACTTCTAAATAACATGTAATCATGAACACTCGATTCACACAAATATATAACAACAACTATGCATAGATGCATGACAAGCGACATGTAAATTAAATCATATATTCAAAATGAAGGAAAATGCAACTAGTCTACCATGACATGAATATGCAAGATATAGTACAAATGCAGTGTATAAATGCAAGGATGACCTACCTATTTACTTGGGGCCAAGGCCCTAACGTCAGCTGAAATCGTACAACTAGAAAATCCACTTGAGCATATCATCCAACTGCCTTCCCTTGTGCTTAATTATAAACCATTTCAAATATAATCCAATCACGACATGATGATGAGTATAAATAAATGTATAATGAATATCAAAATGCAACTTGTGGAGGTGGAAGGGAGGGACAAAATCATGCTAGAAAGAATGGCCATAAGCTCGATCCATTCATCTCTGAATCAAAATACTAGGTATAGATGACGCCTCATCCTCTTCGTCACTCACAATCCTTGAAAGGTGAGAGGAGATGAGAGATTCGAAGAAAACCCTCTGATTTCCCTAAGAAAAAGGTAAAAGGTAAGGAACAAACTCAAGTCTAGAGGAAAAAACCTTCCTAATACTCAAAACATGTTGCTTCTTCCTATGTGTCTCTATATCCATGTATAATGCCCCAAGCTTAGGACAATGTTGCTTTTTAGTATGAGTTTTTAACTGATCTGGGATGACCATGACCTCTTGTTCATCAGAATTTGAGCATGGAGGTGGTTGGAAATCTTCATCATATAAAAAATCTGAGTGCTCGAAAGGATAACTACCAAGGTATGGCTAGAGATTAACATAAGTGTAGTGGAAAAATCGATCCCCTGGTGGATGAAAAAAATGTGACTATATCATCATTAGGTTTCCAAATATCTTGATCATCCATGTATGGAAAGCAATCTTCCAAAGGAAATATTTATGCATTCTTTATCTAGAAGTTTCCCTCTATGTCGCAGATGGGATCTCTATCAAAACCAAAAAAACCAATATCCCATTTGTTGATGTTTGGACAACATCAGGAAGACATTCTCTTAGATTAATAATTAATAATATAATTATTGATTATTAAATACTATATATAATAAGTACATAATAATAATAACTAGTTATTTATTATCCAAGGGACGCATCCTTTCATGGATGGTCACCATATGGTCTCTATATATAGAACACTCATCATTGTAATAATATATCGATAATATCTCATATGAAGAGAAACATGGTATTAGAGCAGGATGAGCTTGACTCCTTCACACGAGGGCCTAGGAAAATGAGAGTAGAGTAAAATGTTGGGAGTGTTAAATTTATGGGGTTGTTGCAATCTCTATGTACAACATATTTACTTTTTACTCCTACCTAAATTATAGAAAGAATTCCATAAATTATGGTGGGCAATAATTTCTAGTAAAAATGTCTAATTACCTAAATATGAGTAATGTAATGCATATTTACTTCTACCTATATTTATGCAGAGTGAATTATGGAGGAACAACTTAACAAAGTTAAATACTATGTTATAATAACTAGCTCACCAGCCTATGAAACATAACATATACAAAAGGGCTCACTGGCCTCACAATCTTACACACTTAATGTGTTATGCGTGGTATCCTGGAATGTGCACACTTCATCATTTCACTGCGCGATACATGCATGCACTATGCCATGAAAGGTGAATACAAAATAATGTTAGACAACTCACCAGCTTAAGTACATTTTCATTTACATTACAATTGGGTTCGGCCTAGGGGATGTTACAATCCCCTCCCCTTATTTATGCACTGTCCTCAGTGCATCATGTACCCATATACAACAAAATTTCAAAAAGATGCGGGTATGCTGCCCGCATTTCATCCTCATGCTCCCAAGTAGCGTCCTCAGGACCGTACCAAGTCCATTGGACCTTTACAAGCCCTATGGCTCGATTTCAGAGCTGTTTGATTTTCCGGTCCAGAATGTGCACCGGATGCACTTGGAAAGCGCCTTCTTCCTCCACCTGAATCACATTCCAATCAATAACATGATTAGCATCAAGTATATATTTCTTGAGAAAAGATACATGGAATACATTATGAACAGACATAGATGCAGGCAATGCAATCATATAAGCCACTGGACTAATCCTCTCTAGGATTTCAAATTGCCCACAATAGCGAGCTTCCAACTTTGAACAATTTCTCAATTTCATGGAACTTCTGTTGGATTTCACTTTCAAGTATACATGATCACCCACTTTAAATTCCCTGTGAGTTCTGCCCTTATCATCATAAATTTTCTTCTTGTCTTGGGCAACCTTTAATTTTTTATTTTTTTTTTATCATTTTCTCCTCCATTTCCCTGATCAAATCTGGCCCAACCACTGCTCTGTCTGCTGGGTTATACCAACTTACTGGTGTGTTGCACTTTCTGCCATAAAGTGCCTCAAATGGGCTCATCTTTAGAGATGCTTGGTACCCATTGTTCTAATCAAACTCTACCAAGTGTAGGTAGTCTTCCCATTTTGATGGTTTATCCATCACATACATCCTCAACATATCTTCAATCACTTGATTCACCCTCTCTGTTTTCCCATCTGATTCTGGATGATAAGTTGTACTAAAATTCAAATTTGTTCCGAATCCATTAAATAATCCTTTCCAAAATTTTGAGGTAAATTTTGGATCTCTGTTAGACACAATTGTCTTGGATATGTCATGTAATCTAGCAATTTATTTCATATAAACATCAACAATATTCATTGCTTTGTGAGTGAGCTTAACTGGAACAAAATGGGCATCTTTAGTAAGCTTATCCACCACTACCATGATAAAATCATGTTGCTTGTTTGTTCTGGGCAGTTTAGTGATGAAATCCATTGTTACAACTTCCCATTTCCACTCAAGAATCGGTAATGGTTGTAGCAAACCAACTGGATGTCTATGCTTAGCCTTTACTTTTTGACATTCCAAACATCTAGAAATAAAATCAGCAACCTCTTTCTTCATGCTTGGCCAATAATATTGGCTCTTGACAGCTGCAATAGTTTCTTGATATCCTGGGTCCCCAACATAATTCACATTATGCATTTCTCTCAATATCAGATTTTTCAATTCTTGAGAATTTGGTACATAAATTTTGCCCCTGTACATGATAATTTCATCATTATCTAGCTTGTATTCCTCAATTTTCTGTTGCAAAATACCTTGCTGTAATTTTGCCACTAATTCCTTGTATTGCAAATATGATTTGACAACCTCGGTAATTTTGTATTTCAAATATGATTGGTACATGATAATGTTTGTAGCATGCAATTCATGCACTCTTCTGTTGAGTGCATCAACCACTTTGTTCTCTTTCCCTTTGATATGATTTATATCAAAGTCATATTCACTTAAAATCTCTAACCATCTGCTTTGCCTAGAATTTAGAGTTGGCTGATCAAATAAATATTTCAGATCATTATGGTTTGTTCTCAACTCAAATCTTTTTCCCATGAGGTAGTGTCTCCATTTCCTCAAGGCACACATTATGGCTTCCAACTCCAAATCATGAGTGGCATAGTGTCTTTCATGCTCCTTAAACTTCCTTGATTTATAACATATAACAAACCCATTTTGACTAAGGACTCCACCATGTCCCTCTTTACATGCATTTGTGCATACAATGAAGTCTTCATTTGGGTGTGAAATCCTTACTATTGGAGCACTTGTTAATAATTGTTTCAATTGTTGGAAACTCTTTTCACAATCCAATGTCCACTAAAACTTCGCACCTTTTATTTGAAAGGAAGTGATTAGGTGTGCAATCTTTGAAAATACTTCAATAAATCTCCTGTAGTAGCCTGTAAGGCCCATGAATGATCTTACTTCTGTCACATTCCTTGGCACTGACCATTCTCTAATGGCTTCTATCTTCTCATGATCCACTGCTATCCCATCCTTTGAAATGATATGCCCCAAATAATGAATTTGCTTCTGATAAAATGATCACTTGCTCAACTTGGCATACAACTGATGCTCCCTTAATACTTGCAACACCATCCTCAAATGATGCTCATGCTCTTCTTCTGTCATGGAATATACAAGAATGTCATCCAAAAAGACAATGACAAACTTGTCTAAATATTCTCGGAAAACACCATTCATTAAGCACATGAAAACAACTGGTGCATTTGACAACCCAAATGGCACCACTGTGAACTCATAATGACCATAC
>ML828183.1:0-19895 GCA_009831015.1 Picea engelmannii | reverse complement strand
ATACAAGAATGTCATCCAAAAAGACAATGACAAACTTGTCTAAATATTCTCGGAAAACACCATTCATTAAGCACATGAAAACAACTGGTGCATTTGACAACCCAAATGGCACCACTGTGAACTCATAATGACCATACCTTGTCATAAAGGAATTCTTGTTGATATATTCCTCTTTAATCCTTACCTGATGGTATCCTGAACTGAGATCTATCTTTGAAAATATCTTTGCATCCTTCAATTGATCAAAAAGATCATCAATCCTTGGCAGAGGATACTTGTTCTTAACAGTCACTTTATTCAACTGTCCGAAATCAATGCATAGTCTTAATGTTCCATCGTTTTTATTTACAAACAAGATTGGGGCACCCCAAGGTGACACACTTGGGTTTATATACCCCTTCTTCAGAAGTTCTTCAAGTTTCATTTGCAACTCCTTCAACTCTGGTGTACTCATTCTATAAGGAGTCTTTGACACTGGAGCTTCTCTCGGCATTAAATTTATAGAGAAATCAATATCTCTCTTTCGGGGTAGTCTCGGTACCTCCTTGAAAACATATTCAAATTCTCCCAGGACTGCATAATCTTCCAGATTTGGCTCCTTATCTTTAGGTGTCTCTTCCATGTGAACTGCAAATAATTGACACCCTTTCCTGTAACATTTATTCAGCTGCAATGTTGAAATTTCTCTGATGGTTACTGCCCTGGGAATCCTTCCTTAGGGTCCCTTCCTCATCCAAGAAAGTAAATGCCTTGTTATGACAGTCTAGGATAGCATGATGCTGGTCTAACCAATCCATCCCAATTAGACAGTCATAGGAACCTAAAGGCAAGATGTTCAAATCTTCCCTGGTGTTCAGTCCATTCATGTCCATAAGACACGACTTAACCATCTCATTAACTTTTCTTTTGGCTCCTGTAGCCAGATGCACCAACCAAGATTTCCCATGCTTTCTTCTTGGCAAATGCAAAATTTCCACCATCTTAGGATCTATATAACTATGACTATCTCCTAAATCAATTAAAATAGCAATGGCTTGGTTGTTGACAATACCTTCCACTTCAATCATATGTGACTAATACTCTGCTTGCTTGTTGTCCAGGGCTGCATAGATCCTTGGCACATTTCTGCCCATGTCCTCCACCATTTCAAATTGTTGTACATTGTGAAAAGTTCTCCCTTTTTCACCTCTGTGAGGACAATCTTTGAACATGTGATCTCCTTTACAACCCCAACATTGAACATGTGGCTATCTTGGCCTTTGAACCCTTGTTTCAATCGTTCTGGGCTCTCTAGGAGTTTGTTGTCCCTATGGATTATTTCTGAAGAATGGTGGCTTAGATCCCTTCTTCCTCTGATCCACCTTGAATTTCTTTTTGTCTTCCCAATATTTTTTGAAAGTTGACCTTGCTTTCTGCTAATCATATAGGCATTTAGCTCGCTTTATGGTCTCCTCCAATGTCTTTGGATCATCATATTGTATTTTGTCACTGATGAAGGATGGCAATCCACTAAAATACCTCTGAATCTTAACTGTCTCATCCTTGATGAAAGAGACATACTTCAACAGTTCTAAAAACCTTCTCTCATATTCATCTATGGTCATACTCCCAAGCTTGAGTTCAAAGAAATCTTTCATTTTCTTGTCATAATATATTTTAGTCAAGTATTTCTTCTCAAAATACTTCTTGAATTCCCTCCAAGTAACACTTTTCTCTTTAATGTGTTGCACGTGCACAAGTTGATCCCACCACATGAATGCCTTCCCCTTGAGTTGATAGATAGCAATTCTAACTTCTACATGAGAAGAATAATTATAAAATTGAAAATACTTTCTCATTCCCATCAACCATGTCTCTTCATCTTCATCCTTCTTGTGCTCACCATCAAATGTAGGAGGTTTGATTTTGTTCATTTCTCCTCGTAGCTCATCCACCCCAAACCTCTTATTATTTCTGACAAGGGATGGACTTGAGATGATGCCTTCTCTCTTATTGGAATGCCTTGGGGAGTGATGGTGATAATGTCTGCTAACACTCCTGGTTCTTCTTTTCTCATCAGGAGGCCTGTGACTTCCAAATTTGCTTGAGCCACTCTCCTTGTCCAATTTGTTTTCTATTCTGTTCAAGCTCTCCAATAAATTCATGTTGAAGTCATCATGCTACTCCTTGGATTTCATAATCCTTTGATTATCATCTTTATGGATTTGGACATCCTTCTGCAAATTTTTAATGGTCTCTGCCATATTCATGTTTTCATCCCTTTCATCTCCATGTCCATTGGAGTTTGTTCCTTCAATGCCCAAATGGAAATCCATCCCTCTAATCTCATCCTACTGACTGTAAGTCCCCTGTGCCTCTTCCATTCCTTTGGAATCTATGTTGATCTTGATCTGATCTATTTGTTTTTAACTCTGCAAAAAGTGCAGCCAACAAAACTTTGTCAGACTAATTGTTTCAACAATTTCATGAAAACATGAACCATTATGGTTCAATAATATATCAGAAATATTTCTTCTGATTTCCTAAAACATTGGATGTTCAGATCAATTTTCTTGGTAGATAATTATATTCCACTGTCCAATACCTTTCCAACGCCTTCTCCCATGCTGAATTTCGAGTCTCGAGCATAAAGTTATGGTTATTTCAAAATTGTCCATTAACGTTTCTGTTCATTTTTCAACTTGGCGCAACTTTGCGCTGTAATTATGCATTTTTGCACCTACTCCATTGGATTTTTCATAGGATATCAATTGGGTTTCTTAATATACATCGTATGGAAACTTTGTCTAAGTTTCAACTCTTTCTGGTTTATGGGCTGCTAATTATAGCCTGCTGAAATTCTAGGCCAAAATACCATATTGTAGTTGGTATGCTACATGTACCTTATTTTCCATATTAAACACCTTTAACATGCCCAAAAATTTAATTCAGATCTTGGAATGTCTTCTATGATTCAATATCTTTCCATTGACTACTCTTGCACCTCAATCTGATTCCGGAGCAGAAAGTTATGGCTCTTTGAAGTTAGATGGGTCTTAAAATTTACCCTCCACTGTTTGTGCTGTAACTTTCTCATAAAAGCTCTATTTGACGAAAATTTTACACCATTAGAAATCTCTCTTCCACGCTAATATCTTTCATGCACTAATTTTGTGTTGTGCACCAATATCCACCGCACGCAGTTTTGGTTCTTGCACTATTAGCTGTTGCGTGCAGTTTTTGTATCGCGCACTGATATTCCGCATGCATTGTACTCTACGCGTTGCACCATGCTAGAGTTTAGTACATCTCCACCACACACCAAAACTCCGTGTGCATCACTAACTAAATTTTCGTGCGACAACATATCCCCACATTGCGCCCACACCAATAAAACTCCTCTGCGCTCTGCCAACACTGCGCACACCATGTGCATCATTATTATGTGCGTGCACACCGCGCAATGCTAAATTTAGCAAGCGCTCCTGTGCACCAACATTTTTCCGCGCAACACCAAAATTTAGCGTGCACGCCCGCACACTAACATTTTTCCCAACGATACAAAAATTTAGCGCACACACCAACAAACTAACATTTTTCTGCGCGACACCGAAATTTAGCGCGCACACCAACACACCAATATATTTCCGTGCAGTGCCTAATTTTACCTACCACAATATTTTCACTACGCATCATGCATTTTTAGTGTTCCCACCTGTGCACATTCATTTTTATGCACATCAATTGCTCATGAATTCCACTGCAGAAATTGGGGCTTTTTCTTCACTTCTTCCCCAATTTACTATAGACATTCTGCAACCATGAAATTTGTTCAATTTCACCCCGATAACACCATTTCAACCTATGCAACAAAAAATCATTGTAAGTTGACATTTGTGGAACGAATTTATTCAAAATCAATTCACAAATTGAGAATTTTAACCACTAAACTCGCTCCATCTGTCATGGCTTCATTGTAACTTCAAATTCGACCCATTCTAGATCCGAATTTGCTAGAAGATATATTAAAACAATAATATCTCACCACTTGGCCAAATTTCTCAATTTTCTCATGAATTTAACAACATAAATTGGGGTTTTTCCCTAATTCCGCCCAGATGTTGTTACTTTATACCATGGACACTCTGCAAACTGAAATTTGGCCACTTCGAAATAAATCCTCTGTGATATTTCTCTTCAACTCAACTTTCTCGGCCCATCCAGGCTCAATGTTGAAAACTGAATATCTGATAGCATGTTGTAACATCCCCGACCATCCATGTTGGGCCACACTACGCCAAAGAACTCTTATTGTTCTCTGTGCGAAACATATTCTAACATACCCAACATCCAACTAAGCTATGCCACATAAATTTTTTCGAACTGCATGCAATTAAAATGCACACACAGAACTCTTGCAGAAGCATAATATATAAAACGTAAACATATAAATACATCTGTAAATACAAAGATTCACACTGAAATAACAGTAAACATATACATGTATCATATACAGAAAAATACCCATAAAAGTAGACACAGTTATAACCGCACATATGATAACCCATAAAAATAAGCACGTAATTAACAATGCAACATGTAAATTTATCACACAATTGGCACTTATCTTGGTAAGAATGTCACGAACTGTGTGCAGACCTTCCACGAACCTCCCAGCCTTAGAACACATTGTTCATCACTCTCAACAGTGAGTCACCCCCGAGCTGGGACTAAACTCCACCTGGGTAAAGGGGTTTCTAACCAGGCTAAAGGCTCATAAACAATAGGAAAGACTCCATCATAGGTGCCAACTCAAACTAATAGCCTACAATCCCTCATTCCCCACATGCCTGTCCCACCCCAGGAAGTGTGCCCCTTCTCTACTCAACAGTCCTTCGAATTCCCCACTTCCCTTCCAGGGCTTCAACAATAGGTCAGACAGGAAGTCTCAGAGCCCTGTAGTTGCAGTTTAGCACCTTCAGGAAATCAATTCCCCAAAAATTCTCTCACCTAGAGAGAAATTTCTCACGGGCCTAACAACCCGCCTCTTCCATATCCCACGAGCCTAACAACCTGCTTCTTCGGTCCAACCCCCAAGCTAACCAGCTACACGAACACAAAATGGCTATGGATACAAGTTCAGGTACAATCATGAAGATACAAAGGATAACTCAATGGGTGTGTGAATACTCATGGATAATTGATTGGATAATTGAATGATGGTTAGAATGATGGTTAGAATGATGGATCCATGATGCAAAAGATGATAGGAATGAACTAAGTCCCAACAATATGTATGCATGTCCCCAACTTGACACTTGTCATGTTGGGAGCTACTTTGGCCCACCTGTCCCCAACTTTAGAACTTAGGATAAAATAATTATCCATACTTTATGATTTAAGAAATATTAATATAATATTCCTTTTTGGCTTAAGCTCCCTAGCTTATCCCTTTTTATTAACTTGTAGGCCCATCCCTTTCCCTAACCAGTGGAGTTTAGTCCCCCATCTCTTTTATAGTGGTTGGTCTGCGTGCAACGATGTATTTTATATTAATTATGAGACATGTACAAAAACAGGCGAATTGGCCTTTAACATCTAGGCTCTCCGTCCTAATCAAAACATAAGCATCCTAGCTTATAATAAATGGCTCACCAACCTATGAAACATAACATATACATAAAGGCTCATTGGCCTCACAATCGCACACACTTAAGGTGCTGTGTGCAGTATCCTAGAATGAGCACACTTCATCATTTCACTACGCAGTACATGATCGCACTATGCCATGAAAGGTGCATACAAAATGATTTCAGACAACTCACCAGCTTAAGTACATTTGCATTTACATTACTATTGGGTTTGACCTAGGGGATATTACATAATACATCTAAAGGGATAAAATATTGAGTTAATGCCATAGAATGAGGAAGAGATCCTTCGATGTCAGAGGGAGCAGGGATAGAGGAAGAGTCACCTCCAACTCTAGAGGGAGTGATGATGTTTGAGGAAACATCATGAGAGACTCTCCCTGGAGGGTCCTATGTGGACTAGTATGGAGGAATGTAGACTTCATCCTGATGTTCCTCATATGGTGAGAAGAAGGAACCAAGACATTGGTTTCACAAGGAAACCTTGATATGTCTTATGAGACATTGGTTCCATGAGGGAACCTCGATATGTATTAGACATTGGTTTCATGAGGAAACTTATATATGTCAAATATGGTCCAATATCACATTACCTTTCAGAGGGAGACAGTTGATCCTATTGATCAAATTGGTCTCGTTGATCCTGTAGCTCCAATTAATTTTCCCATAGATATTACAATAGGTTGTAAGAGACCTGCATGGGATCATTAGACTCTACATGAGGCAGAAGGACATGCAACTCCTAGTGGTACCTTCAGTGTGAGAAAGATACCTCAAATATATTCATTCTATGCTACAGCTATGAGCCACATCATTCATTTTGAGCCTTCTTGTTATGAGGAGGCAACTAGTCATCTAGTATGGAGAGATGTCACGATGGAGGAGTATCAATCCATCATGAAGAATGGTGTGTGGGATATTGTTTTGAGACCTGAGGGGAAGTTTATAGTGACTTCCAAATAGATCTATAAGATCAAACACACAATTTAAGGAAGCATCGAGAGGCACAAAATGAGATTTGTTGCTAGAGGATTCTCTCAAGTGCAAGGAATAGATTATGAGGAGATATTTTCTCCTGTCGCTCGATACACTTCTATCTGGATGATTATTTCCCCTACAACATCCATGGGTTGGAGAGTACATCATATGTATGTGAAGACAACCTTTCTCAATGGAGAGATTGAGTAAGAATTATACATCGAACAACCATATGGTTTCGTGATACATGAGAAGGAGTCTCATCTGTGCACATTGAAGAAGGCCATGTATGGACTCAAGCATGCACCTTGAGCTTGATATTCAAGGATTGATGGACACCTGATAAGTTTGTGCTTCAAAAAAAGTGTTCTCGATCCCATCTTGTACTAAAATATTGTTAATGGTGATTCCTTGATTTTGGTCCTCTACGTTGATGACTTATTCCTCACCAGTACAAAGATCCTTATTTTTGAATGCAAGTATGCGTTGGCCTCTAAGTTTGAAATGAAGGAAATTAGTATGATGTACTAATTCTTGGAACTAGAGGTGTGGCAGAGAACTGATGATATCTTCCTGAGTCAGGGGAAGTACCACTGGTAGTGACTCTGTGTCACTAGACAATAGCTGTGTGCTACTAGCAGTGGTTGTGTACCATTGGATAGTAGTTTTGTATTACTGTGGAAAGATACCTCCCTAGATAAGAGGGAGTGTTGATGTTTCAACATCGGGTGAACCTTCTCCTAGATTGGGTTGCAGACCAAGGGAGATAGGATACATTTATCATAAATGTGCACTTGTGGTAAATGGGCCTAGGCGTAGTCCTTCCTTGATCATGACAAGGAATAATATGAACTCAAGGTGATTGAAGTGCTTTCCACGTGTTAGTTAACATCAGGCTGACATTCACTCACAAGTGTGTACCTGTGGTGAAATATCCTGGTGTGGTATTGGTCCTAGTCATGGTTATTTGACAAGGAATGATAAAGACTCAAGTTTCTATATGCTATTACATGCAGACTCAGAGTGAGCTTGATCTCAGAGAGAGTCAATTGGATCATAGGGAGAGCCGCAAAAGGAGTTTCTCCTCGGTTTAGGTGGGAGAGAGATGTCTCCCAATATTGACATACATGTGTCATGAATCTAGGGTGAAGTTTTTATAATTCATAGACAAGCTTGGCATGATGTAGAATGTCTCCCTTGTTGATAGGGAGTGTTGATGTTTGGAAAACATCAAGAATACATTATCTTAGATTAATAATTAATAAAATAATTATTTATTATTAAATACTATATATAATAAGTAAATGATAATAATAAATAGTTATTTATTATCCAAGGGATGCATCCTTTCATGGATTGTCACCATATGTTCTCTATATATGGAACACTCGTCATTGTAATAATATATTGATCATATCTCATATGAAGAAAAACAACACCATCCACGCTTCCGGATACATATTAAATCATAAATATGATTGCCAATTGTATCTGAGGGCTACTCCATGAATTTTCCTGTATCATTGGAATTGATTAATTCTTCCCAAGGCTTCACAACTTCATCTTCCTCAAGAAAGAAAATAAACACCAATGTCTCATCTAGGCCTTCAACATGAGAAACTTCATTGGGATCCTCTTAGAAACTTTTTTCATATATTTTTTCTTCAAGCATTTCTTCATCTGCAAGGGATTTCTCTTCAATAAGAGGTGCTTTACCAAGTTGTTCTTTAGTAGATTCCTTAGGTAACCCATTTATAAGACTCATCATATTCTCAGTGGCTTCATCAACAAATTTTTTCTTTTCCATATGCAAAAGTGTCCTTGTGATATGGTAAGTTTTGGGAAATGGATCATCGTGAGTTTCATGAAAATCCCATGGTGCTATAATCCCATTTTCTACACTAACACTTTAATGGAGCTGCCAGATGAGCCCAAGGCTCATTGAATATGGATAAATTATATTCCCTCAATGGAGTCACCAGATAAACTTATATGAAGTTCATCAAAAGTTGATAAGAGGGTAATTCCCTTAATGGAGTCGCCATACAAGATTGAGTTAAAAGGATTTGAGGGAAAATATTTCTAAATGTCATTTTGGGCTCAGAAAGGATCCAAAATCATCCCTGAAAATGGTGCCAAAAATGTTATCGCACAAACTTTCGCTTGGGAAAATCCAACCACAATCGTTACTAGTGCGACACAATTGGGAGTATGTGTCCACTGTCACCTTAGATAAACACTCCCCTCTCTTTACTAATGAGATGACTGACCAAAAGGGGGATTCTTCGGTGACCTTAAGGGAACCAATGGACAAAGGATAAGGTTTTTCATAGATCCTTATGCTAGTTACAAGATGAAGAGTTCTAGGGGCTTGAGAAATAGTCTTTGATCTTGAAACAAAGTTGAAAATTGAAGTGTACCTGCAAAAACTATTAATCCAACAATATCTAATACATAATATCATAAAATATCCGCAAGAACACTAGAGAGAATAGAAATAAGACTTTCTGTCCCAAAAATATGCAGACTGTAAATTTCAAATCAACAATGAAAGAGTAATGACAATTGCAAAATTAACCACTAGAAATCAACAAGATGATCACCAATTAATTGCTCTAAACTAGTGAATGATTTAGCAATAATTTAGAAATAGTTCCAGTGGTTAGATGGGTTGTTAAAGATAAGTTATCAACAATTTGTGTTCATCCTTATATGATTGTATAAAAAATTTCCTACAACGGAAAGAATCCACCATCAAAATCAACAAGTAATAATGCCAAAATATATACCTCAACAAGTATATTAAATTGCACTATTAGATCATTAAATTCCACAGTGAATTAGTTAATATGAGAGAGTGTAAAGAGGACTTTGTTGCAGCCCTAATGGTTGTAACTAACAATTTATTACAATAGTAAGAAGAAGTCAGCAAATAAAGACACCCTTAGCCAAGAGAGTAGTTAGGAGCATGTAGAATCCAATCCAAACGTCATCAATTTCAATCCCTCAATTTTCACGTTTATCAATGCAACAATTCATGTTCTCTAATGTGACTAGTGCCTTATTATTGGGTGAATAAAGTATATTTCTTGAAGAATAGTTTAAGCAACAAAGGAGAGAGTATTATTCTTGAGATTTATACCCTTATAAGACCCGAGAAAACTATCTCTTTCCAAATCGTTTATCCTAGAAATCAAGATGAACTAGGGCTTGAAAACCTTATAGGGGTTTAAACCCTCTTAATCCCTAGAGGAAATAAACCCTATCAAATCCTTGAAACAAGGGTGTAATCCCTTTTAATCCTTGTGGAAAAAATTGTAGTCCTTCAATAGAAAATAAGAATAAATTTTGGTGGAGGGTGTAACCCATTTTACTCCTCCTAGGCTTTAAAATATTTCCTTGAATTAAAACAAGCAAGATAATAGATTGCAGAAATTACTCACCAAATACAAGAGAAAGAATGCAAGAAACCATTACTACCAAATATTATCCAACGATTTTCCAAGAAATGCCATCTAGAGAAGATCGCTAGCCTTTAAATCCTCCAAAAACAAGTCTTTGCACCCATTGCACTAGAAAAAAGAGAGGCGAGAATTTTTAAGAGAGTGGAATTTCTCTCAAAGTGACAAGTTCTTTCCAAATGAAAATGACTTTCCTTTATTTATATAGGAAACCCAAGTCTAATTTTTCCACATTTACAATCAAAACCTTAATTTTAGGTCAAAACTAGAGTTGCAACACTTAATCAACAAGTTGATTTTCTCTTTTTTCCACATAGGCTACAAAATGATGTAAAATAACAAAATAATGGCATGCATGCCCATAAATATCCTCTCCAAGGTGGAACGTGTGAAGATAAGCCTCCCAAGACTAGGACGTCATGCTAAAAAAGTGTCATGTCATCCCCAAATCAAGCAAAAGAGTGGGGGTACAAGCCCGCAACACCATCAAGTGCACTAAATGTGCCAAATGACCCCTCAAAAGTGTGATGTCATGCTTCAAAAGGGGAAATTTTTGGAATAGGAGGGTGATGTCACCCCTTCTTCATGGTTCCAAGCCTCTTTCATGTGCTATATACATCATACAAGGTGAAACACTCATCATCCTAGGTTTCCAATGTGTCAGGGCACAACATCCATCCAATGGGATTTCATGCCCCTATGAAGGTCCAAGTGGATTAGTTCCTTCATGAATGACTTTCACTAGGCAAGGTCTTACAAAGACAAGAAAATACACCCTCCAAGGGTCCACAAGTCATATGAATCATGCTAAGTACGCCACATTTAATAAAAGTACCACCCAAACAAGTGCATTAAATCCCCCCTTTTTCAAATTAAACAAATTCTCAAAGACCTTATAACTTTTCCAAATTTAGGTAGGGGAGGAGTTTCATGGTGTCCTATTGGGTAGGCCAATCCCCAAGTCAAGGAATGATTCCCAATAGTACCCTATTTATATCATGTAATGAGTATGAGGTGGATTGGGGAAATAATCTTGGGAATGAGGTTCTTGACATATCAGGGCTCATATTGTCTCATTTATGGGTTCCTTTGTTGAGGGTACATTGCATCCATTCTTTTGCAATGAAACATTTTTCCAAGCCCTTTAGTTTCTGTTCATTTTTTAAAATCCGAACATTGAGTGCTATGTGCAAATGGAAATAAAATAGAACTACAATCCCACTTGAAGTTATAACACATTGGGTGATATATGAAAATGGAAATAAAAAAAATACCACAATGCATTCCCCCTTCAAGCAAGACACTTTTGGTATTTTCTTTTAAAAGTACTTTGTCTTTTTAGAGAAGTGTTTCATGGCTCTCAAGAACTTAGGGAGAGCATATAGAAGGATGGACTATGGATTTTTATTTTTACATTTCTAGCTGCAACACCTCTGGGCCTTCAACCCCTTCGTCTCATGAAATGAGGTACAAACCCTTCTCAGGTCCAATGAACCCAAAAACCCAAAAGATGAGAAAACTGAGGGGAATAAGTGTGGAAAGTTTTAAGTATGAGTGGGAATGGTACGGTGACACTTCAAGGAGACCCCCTAGTATAAACTTTTTTCCCGAGGGTGGCCAACTTACTAGGATACCATGACAAGTACTGATGTGAAATAAGGAAAAATTTATAATTTCTAAGAAAATGTTCCATAGTCAAGAAAGAACTCTTTGCAACATGCTTAAATGCCTCAAATATTAAAGTGAAACTCACCATGAGACTAGATTTATTACCTCATGGAGCAAGACCTATTTTCCTCTATATCCAAACTAGTGTAGCAGATGTTGCTTTGTTGTTGATGATGAGAGGTGATGCATGGTGGAGAGGAGGGGATATGTCTACTCAATGTGGGATCTATTGGTCAATATAGATCTCAAAACTCCATGCCTGCTACCTGTGGGCCTCAATACATCATCTCCTTAGTTACCCCTAGGATGGGGGGTTAACATTCATAACACTCACCCTCCCATCCCCTCACTTTCCACAACGATATCATATGAAACCCCCATATATAGTTCCCATGTCTTCCACTCCAACGAAAATCATCTATAAGCCATGACTACTACTAATTATCGATGGGATGAAATGCATCATTATTCCTACTTATTATTTGAGGATGAACTCACCCCTTCCAATCCTTCTAACCTATTTGAAAATAAAATATAATTTCATTAACAAAAACAAAATTGCATTCCTCGTATGCTTTAGAGCATGCCTTGATTTATTCAATAGGATCCAAAAAATTAGAAGTGTAAGATATCCTAATGATATCATCCCTTCCCATCAAAAGGAAACCCATGTACATATTTTCCTTTAAATGAGAAACTCATATTATAGTCTGAAACACAACCTTAAAATAGTCAAAGGTACCCAAGGTCACATGTGAGCACCAACAACATTTCATATCATCATGTATAATTATATAAAGACCATGTATGGACTTGGAAAACCCCAGTAAGAATAGAAAAATTCTCCACCATAAAAAGAACTCAAAGAAAATATGGATTATCAAATTCAAAGGATTATTCCTCCTCATCTTTCGAAATGTGTCATTGACCCACAATCAACATGAGACCAGTCTTGGATATTTCATCAACCATCTCATTCCTTTCCTTGTATATTGGTGAAAAGTATATATGATTAAAACTAGAAGTGACAGTTTGAATCTCCACAAATATGGGTCTTAACATGAAATTTTATAAAGTATTTAACCCCAATATCCTATTTATCACCACAATGAAGTCACCAAATATTTATATTTTAGGGACACCCTTTTATGTTTCAAGCATGAGAATTAATTTTGGGGCCATAAGTTCTACAAATTTATTTGACCATTTGCTTAGTAAACTACCTACCCTACTAACTTGTGGGTCTCCTTGAGAAGAACCATCGAAATAATCCCAAGCTCTCAATCTATCCACCTCTTCTACAACAATCTATCTTGAAGGTTTCTCATTTTTGGATTGTTTAAAGCTACTAAGTATATTCAATCCTTGAGAAGCACATTGTATAGTTGAAATGTGTTTATCATCAAATACATTGGAATTTCTCACAAGCCAAATACCCCATGCAATAATAATAGGAAAATCTTTATATCTCTTTACATATATGTTCTCACACCTTTTCCTTATACATGCCTCCAATGATTCCCCCTACCACCCCAAAACATATTTCAACCCTATTAAGATAGCCACTTCTTTATAAACCTAGTGCCATAGAGGAAGATCATGCCCAAAATATCAACTCTTTCCATCTAAGTAACATGGAGGAGCAGTGGTTTGATTGTCTTATTAATGGTAGACACTTGAAACAGTTTATGTAGTGCTAAGAGTAGAGCTACTAGCTAGCCTATGGCAAAGTTCCACCATGTACCATAATGTTGCTTTCAAGTTTTTTAGTTATGAACTTTTCTTTCTTATATATATGTCATTACCTTTTATTTTTCAGGTCTATATTTTCACCAAGAATGTGAAAAACATTTTGACTCCATGGCCCAATGGATTAAGGAATTTATCTATTCACCCCAAAGTTTGGATCTTGGAACCTCATAGGGAGGATCCATCTAGTAGAATGAGTTTATGTTATCACCGTGCTGATATTATCATCACCTTTTTGAGCATCAGGTAAGAGAAATAATTCAAACCATGAATAAGGGGCCCAATGGAGGCATCAAACCCAATATGGGAATCGATCATGCTGAACAATTTGAATATTGGATTGGGAGCATTAGGACCAATTTGAAAATTGGCCACATCAAACACTTCCAATGTGAGCAATGGGATTAATGGGATTTTTTATCGCACAATCTGTACTTTCCCAAATCCCAAGGCAAGTGGAATCAATATTGGCGTAAAAGGAAGTGACCTATCACTGTCACCTTAATAGGAAACCCCTTTCTATTTAGGAGTATATGAATGTACCCCTAGGGAGATGTCCCCAGTGACCTGAGGGTTTGATAAGGCTAAGGAAAAAGTACAGGAAAGTTCCACCCTCTCATAGGTCACTCAATTTCAAAGGTTCTTTGTGTCTTATAGAGATGAAGAAAAAGATAAACGAGGTGTACCTACCCATAACAAGACAACAATAGAAAAAGCATGCAATTTCAAGGTACCATATGATGTTAGTGCTTCATAAAACCATGAACCTTTGAAAAATAATTAAGCTGATATAATGCTGCAAAAAAGTAATAATATATAACAACAATGAATATTTTGTACCAGCCACAATAATTATGCTTCAAAAATGCTTGAAAATGACAAGAGAATATAGCTCTAATTTGACAGAATGATAACAACTTGTCAGAAGCAAAGTTGGAAATGTCTAATCAGCTTTTAATGTCACGTTTTAAAATGAATTTGCTGCAGTAATACGGTTGTAGAAATATTTTGCAAAAACAACAAATTAGTTAGGGAGTTAGTCTATTTTAAGGTTAGTAAAAGTTAACAAAGGTTTCAAGGAACGTTGTTTGAGAGTTGTTTGATCAATTAATCACTAAGGTGAGTGGAATAGTTCATTTTAGGGTATGTGGAGTCAAAAACAACAACAACAAATATTAGAGAAAAATATAAATGATATTACTTATCCAAAGGAGATGGAATAGATGGAGGAGGCGTTGGTAACCCAAGGCCTCAACCATCCAAGTCCTAAGAGAAAATCGGCTAGAAAGTAAGAAGACTTAGGACCTAGTGATTTCGCTATCCTTAGACAATTTGGAAATAATATATGCAATAGGCAATTAGAGTAGGGATACTAGAGTGATAGCATTTTGGGCTCTAGTAGCTACTTCTAAACAAGGTGTACTTTGAGAAAATTAAACAAGTGGAAAACTATAGAGAGAACTATAACAACTTATGTTTCTCTCCTAGGGTTTTAAGCAAGCAATTTCATAATCTTTAACATGAACCAAGTAAAATTTACCACAAGTATTCAATAACATAAAAATTTGCATATTTTCTACTTCACCAACAATAATCAAGCCAAACCCTAGTTGAAGATCCTCCACAATGAAAAATAGCCAAAATACACCAAAATTTGCCTTTCCAAGAAGTTGTGCACCACTTAGTTCAGCTAATAACCCTTAAATAGGGCCTAATTTCAAACCACACACTTGTGTTATGAGTGAATGATGATAAAAATGAGAGTTTTCTCTCTTATTTATACAATATTAATGACCTTTATTTACAATTAGGTAATAAAAAGGACGACATGGCCAAATTACATTTAAAATCCAATTTTTACACAAATGACATTAATTAAACCCTAATTTTATCTCCAAGGGTGACACCATTCCCTTCTAGGATGACGTTAGGCCCCTAGGGTGGAATTCTAGACCTCAAATGTAGAATGTTTGACCTCCAAAGGCCATGTTTGTTGCCACATGTGAAAACTAGCACACAACTTCCCTCATAAGTGAAAACCCTAACTCTGGGTGACAACAGGGTCATAATGATGATGTCATGTGCTCTCCAGGGTCAATGTTCAGGTGGAAAGGAAATACCCCCTTGGGTCTAGGTCTATCAGAGCGTCCCTGGTGCAACATCCTTCTTTCTTTTTGGTGAAAACCTTTGGTGTCTCTCTCCCCCTGGTGGGGTCACAACTTCCATCTGTGGGATTTCATCCCCATGGAGGTCCAAGCTAATCATTCCCCCATATGTACCTGTCCACCAAGAAAAGTCCTACATCAACAACCAGTATGCCCTACAGGGGTCCATAAGTCACATGGATCATAACAATGTCAATTACATCTAATAATCAAATTACCCAAACATGTGCATCAAAACCCCCTTTACCCAGACAAATGCTCAAAGATGTTATGTAGTTTAACAAGTCAGGTTTGGAGAAGGTCTTAGGATGTTCTATTGGGACAATCCTCCTTACGTTTGGGGTGTTTCTCAGGTGAGAACAAATCTAGGTCATGTAAGTGTGTTTTAAGTGGCGTAGGGGAAAAGTTTGGGCAGAGGTGCAATGATAACATGGAAATGTAGTTCTTGTTAATGGGTGCCTCTGTAGAGGGGGAGATGCAACTTATCATGGATGAATTTTTTTCCTAACCCATTCAATCCTTTTAATCTTAGTATTATTGTTTTTTTCTTTTTTTCTTCAATGGAGGAGTTGAGGGACATTGTCCTGGCTTGGTGACCAGAGGTGAAAACATTACCCACAAGAATTTTACAAAGATGAGAATGTTGGCTCGTGATGAGACCCCCTTTCTCTTAGTTATGCCACCAAGAGCCACTACCCTAGTTTGGTGACTAGATAGATGGTAGTTTCATACCACTACATGCCCATGGTCCTAATAGGTCAGCTCAAGATGCGACCTCTTATCCACCAACTAATACCTTGAGTGTTTATTTATCTTATGGGTTCCCTTTTTTTACTGAGAATCCTTTTACTACCTTCTCGAGAATCCTTGGGTGAATCATATCAAATGTTTCATTTTGGATTTTAACTCTTCCTAGCTACTTTTACCCTCTGGGCCTTTAGCCCCTTCTTCCCACAAGGCAAGGTACAACCCTTCCTAGTGTGACAAACCCAATGCTCGAACAAAGATAGGGGGGGGGGAATGAGAGGAGTAAGGGTGGAAAGTGGTAAGTATGGAGGGAATGGATGATGACCTTTCATAGACCCACCCAATGGAAACCTGTCCTAAAGGGAGATAAACTTACTAGGGAATCATGTCACCCTCCCGGGTATGAGCAAGTCAAAGAGCATAATTTCGAAGAAAACGTTATGAAATGAAGGAGAATTCAGTGCAACATATTCAAGTGCTTCAATAATTAGAGTGACACATACCATGATACCTAGAATCATTACCTCATGGAGCAAGACTTACTTCTAATTCAGGACCGAGCTGGTGGGATGGATACTAGTTCTGTTGATAAATGGGTTGCACTGAAGAAAACATGGGCCCTCCAGGGCCATGCTCAAGTCATCTGGCTCTTGGAACTCTATGTATAGGACCTATGGGCCTAGAGATATGATCTCCTTAGTTATCCCTAGGATAAGGTATAACATATGGCTCCAACACAAGGACATGTGCTCACCGTATAGCGCATGAGAACCTCAACATCTCTAGTATGACTTGTATCTGGTAGATCTCAACAAATGTATTAGTAATCATCAGGGTGGTGATATCACCCCTTGCTCATATATGATATAGTGGAATAAAAGTAAGCATGCATATATACATAATGAAAAAATAAAAAATAAAGCTACACTACACTAGCATGATATGTAGACGGTATATACAATGGATGCAAATTCCTAACTTACCTCTACTTACCCATTGGTTGAATGTTAGGTGTATTCAAATAACCAGTGAAACCATCCTAGAAATATCTCATAATACCTGCCTCTGTTCTTCATAAAAAAAAATACAATGATAAGTCAATCAAAAAAATAACATGAGTTAGAAAATGTATTGTATCATCGGAAATCGTAAAGTCTAGATCATGGAGGCGGGAGGAAGGAACAAAATTATGCCAAGTCACACTCTTACGAAAGTGCTCAGCCCATCTCAGAAAAGGGATCATGAAAAATAAAAGGTTCAAAAGACTGACTCAAAGAGTCTGAAGGTTGGATACCTTGGACATCTTCACATTCTGAGATCTGAGAAGGGACTAGTAAAAACCTAGAGGATGACTGACAATTTCTCAAGGGAAGGATGAAAGACTGAGATAATAAACTTATTCTTGAGGTATTCAACCTACCCTTGAATTCTAAAAGTAATATTTTCCTCAGAGAAAACTCAAGACAAGGGACATATTTTCCAACTGCATGCTTAGTGACATAGCGAGGCAAAGTAATCGATGGAGGTTGGAAAACCTTGTTATAAGTATCCTTCTTTGGGAAAGAAATGCCCTCACCTTTATCAAGATCTGAGCACAATGGTGGTTGATAATATTATTCATAGAATAAATCCAAGTGCTCAAAGGAATACTCATAAAAATCTTCAAGGTATGACCGAAAATCATCAGGAGAATATTGCACTGGGTCATCCTTGGGTGCTTGGAAAAATTTTGTAATTATATCATCATCTTGTTTCCAAACATCAAAATTATTAGTAAGGTCATATGATTGTTGTAAAGGAAACATTTGAATATATCCTTCCATATCATAAATGGGATCCTCATATGAACCAATCACATCCCACTTACGTCTTCCAACATGCTCATCAAAATTATCAACCATGTCACTACCTTTTTCATAACATGAAGGATTTAAAGCATCCAAGGGCTCCTCTAATACTTCTTCACTTCCAAATCATAAAATAAAGCATCATCAAAATTTGGAAAGGGAAATAACTTACTATGTTTACTTCCTATTGTGTAGGAGTGTCAGTGGCTTGGATGAATTCATCAAATGGAAGAGGGTTTAGTACATCATCCCCAAGACTTGTCTCTTTAATCATCTTTTTTCCTTCATCAAAAAATGAAGGGCCTATCTCTTCGAAGGGTTCCTTTACTTCTTCTCCTTTTGAATCATAGAACAAGGAGTCATCAAAAACCTAGAAGGGAAAATGACTAACCTCATCCTCTTCTTTTTGTGCAGGAGGAATACGATCTCAGATGGATTCATTAGAGGGGGGAGCACACATTAATACTTCATTTTCATGTTTGATGTCTTCAGGCTCTCTCTCTTTAACTAGGTCTTCCTTATCCTTGGTAGAATCATGAGTAAATTCTTTCTCTTCCTCATGGGATTGGAAACCTTCATTAGGATCCTTATCCTCAACCTATTGTTGGTCAATGAATTGTTCCCTTATTTCTTGGAATTTACTAACAAAGTTTTCAATGGAATCTAATATGTCCAAACTAAGAGCATCTGGGGTATCTTTGGGGTCATCAAATTTAGTTTCTGGAGTAAAACGGTGTTCTCGCTTGAACAAGGAGATATTTTCGTCGATTTGTATAACCATGTAATAATATTCTTGGATTTATCTTGGCCCTTTTTTACTGAAGAGAAACCCTACATGCACTAAGAGTGAATTGGTATAGAGGCAAGTGAGGTACCTATCTTCAGGGTGATGGATTCTAGGAATTTGGTGTAGCAAATTCTCAAACCTAGTATGGAATTCCTTGACAGTCTCATTCTTGGTTTGTTTCATGTACTCAAGGATTTTTATCAAAATGTGGATATATTCTATGTTAATATTCCATTTTTTGAGAAAGGTTTCTTCCAATTGGTCCATACATGTAATGCTAGCATCAAGGAGATTATCATACCATTTCCTAGAATTGCCATGAATAGTGGCAAAGAAACGTTTCATCGCCAAATCTTCAACATCATCACGAATAGGGTGGAGTTGAAAGAGATCCCAAAAATTATCCATGTGATATTTGGCTATAACCCCATCATTACCAGTGAATCTAGGGAGCCATTTTTCATACCTCGGAGGCATTTGTCAAGGGTAACTTGGAATTTTACTCATATCCAAGGGTTTAAAATTTCCTGGGTCCCATTGAGAAGCCATGGTTGGATTTTTCATCAGTGGAGTCACCAGATAATCCTTCTAGGGATCATCAAAGAGAAAAGAGGGAATCCCCTCAATGGAGTCATCGGGTAAGCTTTTTGAAGTAAAGGCTTTGGATAAAGGCTTACCAAAAAAGTGTCGTTCGAGGAAAATTGATTCGATGATCCTCGACAATGGTGAAAAATGTTATCACACAATATGTACTTGCCCAAATACCAAGGCAAGTGGAAGCAATTATGGTGTAATAGGGAGTGACCTATCACTGTCACCTTAATAGGAAACCCCTTTCTATTTAGGATTATATGAATGTACCC